>BHDV01021704.1:7254-30753 GCA_005406045.1 Adoxophyes honmai
TGTATTGTTATATCTGCTGTTTATTAGTACTTTTGAAAAAAAAAAACAATTTATTACTAAACCTAGGGGTTTCTCGGTAAAAGCCCCTATGGAATGTAAAACTTGCTGTTTCACGTAGAATTCTATAACTTTGTTTAGGTACTTATACATAGTACAACAATACTATTGACATCATCTGTTAGTATTAATCAATTGCTTTGTATTGGAGTATTTAAGTATCCGTTTATTATTTTGTGCATTTGATTAACCAAGTTACTGGCTATTTGAATATAAGTACACGTAACAGGAAACAAGGTTACCCAGGAAAGCAAAATGGTTCTAGTTTTAACATTTGAGCAAATTAAATATCAACGAATTGTATTGATTTCATTTGGTTTAATTTTGCTTAACTAATTATACTTAACTGTGTTCAATAATGCATGCATATTTTTACACAATGTACTTTAATAACTAAGCACTGTGTGCCAAATATCTTAAAACTTATACCTACTTAAAACTAAATAATTTAAAACAACATATTCGTTACATGGCATGCAACAAAAATAATTCACTCGAACGTCTTAAAACAAAATGCACCTATTGAAAACGCTAGGAACTACTTTAGGATGTTATGGACATTTAAAAAATGACGTCGATAATGCAATGTTGAATTTATACAAAACAGAACGCAAAATAATGTCATTGAATGAATTACAAAACAGTACGAACTTTACTGCATTTAGATGTTAACATTTGAAATTAATTAGGAATAAGAATAATATAACTTTGTAAGTCGACCTATCACCCTAGGCTATTCATAATTTCCACGGCTTAAAATTGCAGATACTAAGAAAAAAATCTTTACAAAATATTCCTAGCTCTATCACAGTTAAATATCAATAAACTAAAATACTACTTTAAAGAAACGCTATTTTCGGGTCATTTTCACAAAAATCTCTTTGACGTGACAGCAGATGATCATTACAGTATCTTACGATAAACAGCAAATAATTGCGTGTTTAATTATTTTTCTCTATCTTAGTCGCTAGTAGCAAGTAGGCTGAATGAATGGGAGTGAATGCTACTGACCTACGAATGGAATGATCAAAAACAACGGCACTACACGGCGTTATCCGTAGAGACGTTGCTGAGATTCTTCTGTGTAATGCTATGTTTGTTTTAATACAATAGTTCATAATATTGTCGGCAATACACGCTTCCACCTAATCTTAGGTGTTTCGAATGTGTTCCATAATGATTTCATATTGTTGTATAAAAATACTTAAGTTTTACAAAATGGGAGTGTCAACATATTTAAACTTAGACGTGTGTGATTCTTGTACCTGTCTAAATATATAATCAAAGAGTATTGAAAAAGGGCAGATTCTATAGATGTTTTAAAAAAAATCTGACCCTTATTCATCGCTCTTGGACATATTCAACAATATTCTATTAGTTTCAACAGCTTTATAAAATACTAGAGCTTTCTCTCCGTTAACGTACATATATACATACTACTTATTGCTACCATAACAAAATGTCACCAAACTTGGCCAGGCCACCGCTAAAGTGCCTGCTAAGTACAACACACTGCGCTAACACACCGCGGACGCAAATGCCAAGTGGGGTGGTCGCCATCGCAGAGCAGGTGACACTAAGATCAATTCATGAAACTATTTATAATTATCCCAGAATAAACAAACGGGCATCGGTTTTTTTTCAGTCTTTTATAAAAACCCTCATCAAAGAAATAAAAAAATCAAGTAAAGACTGAAGAAATTTTAGTTAAGTAGCGGTCATTTTATCCTGGTTTGTGACTAGACTAATTACAAAATAAGTACAATAAAACCCCATTTGTCGACGTCGATATACAAGTTTTAAAGTATCGAGCAAACGACTGGGATGATCTTAGTGTCCATGCTTAACCTTTTGACCGCCAAGGCGCGAAGTGAAACGCTGTGCTCCTAACGCCACGACGTGAGTCGGCTCTTAGATAATGCTTGTTTTTTTTTCGAATGGTGCTGTATTATTTTATTTAAATTAGGTATAAAATAACTTACACTACCTATAAATAAAGTAAACCTAGAAAAAATGTTGCAGCATTTTATATTTCAGTTCTTTCGCAATAACTTCGACGCACCATTTAACGTCGTGGCGTCACGGGCACTGACTTGCGATGACGTGATATGGCGTCTTTGGCGGTCAAAAGGTTAAAAGTACCTGTCGATCAAACAAGCATAAGGCTTTCCAAAATATTACCGTAAGCGAACTCCTAATCTACCTGACCCGGATATATTCACATTAAAATGCTTCGGCCGTATATAGGCAGGATCCACTATGATAATATACTTTTGAGACCAATAACAATTATTAAATTTGACTAACCAACTCATCGGACCGGAGCAGCGCATTTTTATGGTGCGCTATTATTAGGCTATCTACCTACTCAACGTTTACGCTAATTATGTAATCCAAACGAAACGTCCGGATGAGACAATTAAAGCTGACGATAGATCCGTCGCCTTACCGCCCCGCATAAACGTAAAACTAAAGATGTCCAGCATCTGTAATCCGGATTTTCTAAGTCGATTATCGATGGTCACGGTACAACTTAAACCAATTGGATGTTCTATTTCGTTGTTAGACCCAGTTTAAATTCGGAAAAGCCTTTTCATTCAAGCTATGTCTTAAACTAAACGAGATCGCCGCCAGCTTTGTTCGCGTGGTGTGGCGACGGAAGGTGCTTAGGGCGGATGACGGCGCTGAGGGCTTACGCGAACTGCTGGCTCTCGCGGCACGCCACCGCGGCCACTAGCGCAGCTCCGCGACCGCTGCCGTCTTCCGAGAGCATGAGGTCGAACTGAAAGAAAACAAAATAGATTCCAATCATAACTTGTGGAAAACCGATCTAAATTTTGACCTTCATCAACTCGACGATTTTAAGGCGATTATTCAAGCGTTTCAATCGTCTCATTCATCTGGCTAGATTTTATATGAATCTGCTGCAGATTTTGATATCGTTTTTGGCTTTTTATTAAGAATTCCTGTTCCTCTAATAGACGACTAAAGGATGTTAGGTATCAGAATATTCTTCCGTTTTTACAGAAAAGTGTCCAGATGAATGAGACGGTTGAAACGTTTGAATAAATGCCCTTTAAACTTTTTTTGAGTAAAATATTATGTAATCTACAAAATTATGTTCTAAATGATGAAACCATGCAGCCAAAATTCTTCGAGGTATGCGGAGCGAATATGTTAGTTGTTCTTGACACACTTTTCGGGATGACATTGAAATTGGACTGCGTGATAGTATTAGCCGAAAGCCGCGCATTTTGATTGTGACTCAAGTTTATTAGGTTGAAAGCTATCTTGTATTAGATGATCAGTAGAATACTTAGATTAAGTTTCGATCAAGTTCATGCTCTTACTTAGGTAGTTACGAACATATATGTTAACATTTCTTTGAATTTATGCTAATAATCTTGAAAAAATCATCTCATGAATCATATTTTGTCAACGCGATAAGAGTTGTTAGCGCGTGTTGTAATTTTTTGTGGAATATTTATTACAAAAACCATGGTAACTTGCGTCATTCTCAGTGTATCTACTAATAATGTATGTAAATTTTCCTAAAGTATATTTGGAAAAACTAGTCGACCACGACCAGTAATAATTTTATAAATTGCTTTGTTCTTTTAAATTCATTTGAATGAGACTTTGAAATGTGATCATCGCGCGCAGCGCCGCTGGTTTCGTCAGCGCGCAGCGCGTCAGAGGTCGAACGGACGCGACGACGCCCTCCTCAGATAAAAATTGTTTGCGACTTTGGGTATTTACTGAGCAAGGTCCGCGCTGGAAACGAGTTATCTTCATTTGATAAACTTGTTATTGGTGACCAGCAGGGGCTCGTCTTGACCACTGGTAGATAGAGGACAGCTCAAAGGGCATTTGGCGGCTGTTGCGATATGTATTACGCTCAAAACGAGTTGGCGCTAACATTAAACTAAAAGGATAGGCAATAATCGCAACATCAACCAAGCAATAATTAAGGTGTTACATAATTTTGTTTTAATTTCCGTATCATATTAATTGCTTCAGGATTTTTCCAACAAATTTAAATTAGTACCTACTTCTGTTAGTTAAATTTTATAGCCCTATTATCTCGTTTATTTAGAAACTTTATAATCAACTGACTAGTGAAGTTAATGTCGCCTCGCTGAGAGGTCAGTAAATTATTAGGGTTATCATTTAATAAGTTCTCGTAACAAATCTTGTTTGCTTAAGATACGATTTAAACGCCGTGTCATTTGTGCAAATATTAAGCGTGCATATTACATTACATGCGATGGGGCCTAGATTGTATGTATAGCTAACGAAAGACATGAACTGCGTGGATCCTCCAATGCTGGCACTATTGTAAATTGTTTTAACCATCCCGGTGCTCTTTTTGAAGTGATCTCTTTATAAATTAATGGCCGTTTAACGTCATAAATTGTTTATCGACTGTTTCAACTCAACCAACCTGTAGTCCTGGCTGGACGAGCTGTGCGATCTTTTCACACATCAGCGTGTGGAAGTGTGGGTGGAATCTGTAGACTGATCCGTCAATGCCGACGGTGACCCTGGGCTCTCCCATCTTGTTGATGAGGACGGCGATGCCTGCCGAGACCAAGTGCGCCGCCCGCCGCGACACGCACTCGCATACGTGACGGACCGCCGCCATGTCAGCTTCGGTAGCGTGTGCTAACCCTGAAACGAGACCAAACTGAATTATCGTACGGCTAGTAGGAACTAGGAACATTTATTACAAAACATCACATACACTCGAATTATTTATTGTATAAATTTTAGTCTCACTCCGACCACGAGGCGTGACACGAGGAGAGGACATTAACTATGGACTTGGCAACTTTTTGCGATGTTTACTTAACGTCTCAAAGTGTCGAGTCATTGAAAGCAATTCAAATAGATAAGCCTCATGTTTTAGAAGTGTATACAGTAGGGTATTACGATAATTACGATAAAGAAGGTGATGTCATTTGTACCTTTGATGTTAATGAGCCAAGTACTATTGCAACAAATTAAGCAAGCAATGTCATGGTTTTAATCTACGTTACTACTTTTAAAGTTATACATGCTAAAATCATTTACGATACGTTTGACTTAATGGTTAGTGTTAAGTCGACAAACTGCTCTTTGCTACGTAAAAATGGAAACAGACTGAATTTGCGTCATAGAGAACCTGTTAATAAGGACGTATTCATTTGTTGCATTGACGTCGAGTTAAATTGGCCATTAATGAATTTTTTGTCCCTGAAGCTGTTATATTCAGTATTCCAATCAGTTCATGATAAGGGTTCCCGGTAGGCGGATGTGTTTGAAAACGTAGGGTCAAACAAGATTATTTTATCTACTTCAATGACGTAAAGGTCTTTGATCTGACTATGATCGATCAAGTACAGCGTTCGCAAACCTACGGCTTTCTGTTAATGTGGTTCTGGTTATGTTTATTCTGGCAAAAATTAAAGCTAGTCAAAATATTCTTATGATATCTCAAAGGCGAGTATGCCTCCTTGTGGTCACTTTGTTTGTGATCTAAATCCATAATTTATTGTCGAGTCACTTTCACTGCACGTGGAAACCGCGGGGTCAAATTCAATAGTCGGGTGCAACGGTTATCAATATTATCGTTTATCATCAATTCATGAAACAAAAAATATATTACAGAACCGAACTAATCTTATGTTCTCGCCACAAAAACGTTTAACGTCATTATCTGCGGCGTTACTTACGCAAACGAGTAGAATTTAGAAATGTTCAATAAAAAAAGTTTAACATATCGTACCTACTTGTCTTCATATATGCATAGTTTTGTTTGATATTTATTAGTCGGAGCTATTTTCAAATAACAAATTATGTTTCTGCTTTACGTTACGATTGGTTGATCAATCTACGACCTGACAATATGTGATGTAACCCATAGGCAGCAACTTGTGCGCAATAATTTACTAGCTTATGTAACCCCGTTAACGTATGTGTGCCTATGTCTAGCCTTTTTATCTTGTGTCGTTTCTACACTATAAAAAGATCCACAGTCATCCATCAAAACCACTTGATGCTAACTAGCCGCCGATACAAAACGATTTGCCATAAAATAAATTAAAGGCACGTGGGAATACAACGAGTTCTCTGTGCTGTGCATTCTAGAAGTTTACGAAGATAATTTTATTCTACTCGTGTTAACATAATGATGGTCATTCAATTAAATCCTCTCAGTTCAAGTGCCTAGAGGAAATAAGTTACATTTAAGATGCAAATAGAAGTAGAACTTACCCAATTCCTCAAGCACTTCCATACAACTCGTGAAATCGCCCGCCTTGTCTGATTCGATTTCCGAAACATATTTGGTGTAGAAGCTTCCTCGCTGGAACAGAAGATCTGAACCTCGACCTCCGAACAGTAAACCCATCCGCGTGAACTTCACCAGTGCAAGTCGAACCAATTCGCCAAGATACATCCCGGAAATCATTTTCTCCTGACTGAAAATAAAAATAAACTATCGTCAGAATCAATATTACAGCCCCAATGGCTAATAAATAAATTAGAAAACCGATTATATAATCGGATTTGACATTTTAGAGTATTCGGCCATGCAGATGGCAAACTTACATTTGTTTTCCTGCGTTTACGGAATTGACGTCTATTTCACGATCAAATTCAGTTCGTACAAAGTCCAAGGCCCCGTCGTCTCCAAAAGCACCCCATTCGGTGTTTATGAGCATGTCTGGTTTGCTCACTCCTCCTTCAAAGTTCTCACATTGCTCAGTCTTTTCCACGTAGCAAGCGTTGCTTCCAGTACCTAATCAGTGACTTTGTTAAAATTTTGCAAGTCTTGTGTTAATTTTCAGACATGTTACTCACATAGCAAACACATTGCAAAATAAAAGCCTGGGTGTATCGCGAAATAATGTCGGCCCTGTACTTTAGCCTTTGATTTCTGTCATTGGTGGAGACACATATTTCTTGGTAGTATATTACCAATCATGTTTGAATATGGCTTTTAATACAGAACCGACAAAACAACGCTTTATTGAACATTGCTATGTTAATAGATTAACAAAATAATTATTGGTACTTAATATCTGTTATTAACAAGACCAATTGGATTGTAAACCACACCAGACCACTAAGTAACGTCCTCTTAATTCCGCACAAATTTCATGCCATTTCGGTCTATTTAGTAATGTGTATTTTGATTGTTATGATGATAGGTATGAATAATTTAAACTCATTTCATGCACATGATTGTAAAATCATGCAGGCTTCATGGTTTCAAAAGAAAAAAGTAATTGTTTGTGTTGAAAAACGTGGATGTAAAGTAGTGGATGGGCAGTAGAGGTCTTAACTAAACATACGACTGTTCGATCGTGATTAAACGTTCCATTGATACACATGCAATGCCATCGATTGATCTAACCGTGTGTAGAGCTAAGACCCAAGCGGTTAACAAACACTAACACAACAAACAACAGGAAAGCAACACACCACCACACGGCAATAAACAAGGTAAACCTACCCACGATGAGTCCTATTTTGCAGTTGTGGTTTTTCCACGCACAAGACATCAATGTACCCGTGGTGTCGTTCAGAATAGCGCATATGTCTATCTGTACGTCCTACAATAATGAGAACACATGCGTTTAGGTAAAGATATGAAATATTATTCCAGTTTGATTTTTGTTGGATGCAGAGTAGTTGATTGACCATAATGTTGAAGATGATTCTAGCTAGAGGCTTTCGAGAATATTCATAGCAACTCAGTCGCCATTTAAGTTCGATCACCATTCGCAATGTAATAACAGAAACTTAAATTATTTTATCCTCCGAATTTTGTGATAAGAAACTATCAACAATATATTGCGTGAAATAATAAAATAACAATTAAAATGCTTTATTTCCAAATCGAATGGACTCAATTTTATTTTAATAAACAAAATATAAAAAGCCAAATAATTAAGATTTCAGATGCTAAAATAAGAAGCTTTGTGCATGAAATAATTATCCTAAATGGTGACATTGTTTAACGCTAGTGATATAAATATGAAGTTATTAAGTCGTCAATATAAAGTGCAAACTATTTAAGTGGTAAAAGAAAAGTAAACAACTGTCAGTTTGTATATAAACAAGAATCTGAATGTTGAAGAAAGAATAGAGATCGAAGTTATTGACTGAGTTGTAATAAGTCGCCTGGAAAGCCTCTATCGGGCTCTCATTTCGGCTGTAAGAGTCATGCCTTAGGTCAAAGATAGAGAGCTGATATCATCGTCAACTCACCGATAATGATGCCTATCCTGCAATTGGACTCCTTATGAGCACAAGACATAAGAGTGCCAGTTGCATCGTTAAGGATGCCCATCACAGACAATGAAAGGTCCTGTAAAGTCACCTCGTATAAATATATTGTTCGAACCATAGTTGACCCTGCTATACGGACTGAACGATTTGAAATACATTGTAGCTCGAAGGGACTAATTAGAAGTGGTATTTCTTATAAAACAGGCCTCACTCCGGTATTTCATGCGTTTGCAGAAATTTCGGAAGCTTGATCAAATTCCATTAAGATACTTCAATAAGTATTAGACAACATAAAATTGCTGAAAATAAAACGACTAATAATATTAGCGTGACTTACCCCTCGTCTCGCGATGGCATCTTTAAGTCCTTGTACGACATCCGTGCCGACGACACCAGAGCAAGAGAAACCTTTGGTCCAGCGTTCCAAAATACCTTTCGTGAGACCGACTTGTTTCAATGGGAAACTGAACGTGAACCCAAGTGCTAGACGTTCTTCATAAACACCGTGTTCCCTCATGAAATTAGCTAAACACTCGGCTATGTGATCAAACAGCGCTATTCCAGTACCAGTCATGATGTGCTGTGGTATAGCATAAATTTTTGACTGCATGTCGAAATGATTCTCTCTTAAATTTATAATTAACACTCTGAAGTTGGTTCCGCCCAAATCTAACGCCAGAAATTTACCGCGTTCTGAAACAAAAAAAAAGTTGCTCATTGTTTTTGTCTTGTTCAGATCAAATTGTTGTATTTTCATTTAACAATGAACATGTTATTGTTACGAGTTGTTTACCTTTTCCGTTTGGTAAGTCTTGTATGTATGTTATCCAGCACTTGACTATGGAAGAAGGATGCGTGTCTTTACCGAGACCCTTCAAGATGTCATGGTGGAGTCTGACCATGATCTCTCGTAGCTGTTTGTCGCTCAGCTGTAGGATCTCGCATTCTTCGCGGATCTGCGGAAAAAGAAACATTTTATTAAATATTATTGTGTCTACCCTTTTTATTAGGCTTGATTCTAATGTACCAAATTTCTACTAATATTATTAATCCGGAAGTAGCTTTTTTTGTCTGTTTGTCTGTTATCTTTTCACGGTTTAACTGCTGAAATGGTCGCGACGTAATTGACAATGAAGATAGTTGGAGTTTGCATATAAACATACATGCCACTAAAACGAGAGTCAGAACTATATTTGTTTTTCAGACTACCTTACCAATAACCAATAACTAAATGAATTTGCGAATTTTAATCTTTACCGGGAAAATGTTTATCTAAACCACCTTGACGTATTGCCTCGCCTTTTTTTAACCGTTGATAAATATAATAATCACGTTCTGACGTTCTTTATTGATTACAATCAAATAAATTCGTCTGGGCTAAAAAAATTTTTGGTTAAGTAAATGCCTAATCCCCGATATTCAAAAATTCAATTTCAGATTGTTCGCTTGCAATGCACTATGTTCGTTAGGTAATACTCAGCTTCAATATTTGTGCGCATTTTTTAACATTGAAATTTGAGAACAATATTTCGGATAAAAAAACAAATTTTGTTCTGACATATTCCTGAAAGTGGATTGCATTACGCGCGGATGCAAAACGACCGAGCAAGATAGGCCAGTCGTTCTTTATCGCGAACAAGTTCCACAAGGTCAAAGCGGTCATTACAACTACTGTTACTTTCCAATTCAAACCACGGTAGCCGGCTAGTAAAAATAATTCTAAAATCAATACCGATAATCTAAAACAATGGGACTCACCTGAGGTAAATTATTGATAGCCATACCCATTTTGAATAGTTGTGTAGTAACTCTATTCTTATACTAAATACACCGTGAGTGTTTGTGTTCTGTCTGTATGCTTGGCACAACACGCACACCCCACACGACACGTCTTGCTACACGCGCAAAGAAATGAGGAATACGGCTGGCGGCCGTCGAACGCGATCTATTCAATACGAATGCGGTGTTTTCATTCATAAGTGAGTCACGACAAGTTACTGTTTTCTCACTCTAATGCGGTAAATCACCGCTAGCCAGAGCAGCACGACTCGATGTTGCCAAACAACTCTTTTAGACTTAAGTTTTAATTGGAAACATTTTGTGCCATTTTACGGACTAGTTCTCGACTTTAGTCTACCCTATAGTTATTTTTTTTTTGAGAATTGACATTTTGAGTTTTGCTCTTTAACTTTTATGTTTATCGGATTTCCCCAGGCGAGCCTCTCTGTGTTTGCTTCTGATTGGTCGGCGCGTGGGCTCGCTTAGGACGTCATACACATTCCTCGACCTCTATTTATAATTGCGTTAGTGGTGGTGCAGTTATCGCTAAAACTTGTACATGTGTGGCGGCTGGTGGTGCGGTCAAAGTTATTCGTTTTTTATTTGAAACACTGTTTAGTCTGACAGAGATAAGCTACAAAATGTGCCCATTTTTATGGGTTTTGTAATCCTAATCCATAGATGTCTATAGATGATTCGTATCTAATGAGCGAAACCAGGTTCACTCACATTAAAATTCGTAAAACTTAAAAGCCATCGACCATGCAAATCAAATTAAGCGTGAAGAAAATCGTAACACGTCATTATAACAAATTGAGCGTTAAAAAAAATTATCGTTGCGGTGTAACATATGCCAACTCTTGTGCGATTAATCAAAAAATAAGCTTACTGGATCGATTATTTGCACCACAGTTAGATTAGTTTTTGATGACATCTTTGAAACGATTAATGAATTTTGCTTTCACCTATAAGTTCTTCACTCTCATTATGTAATTATATGAAATTCAAACAAGACGATTACACCAGACGCGGGTAAAATGTAGTCCAAACCATGTATGTATATGTAGCTATCTAATATTTTTAGGTAAGGGCGAATCGCAAACAAAAATTTCAAAGTGACAATCCAGGAAAATAAACAGTGCGTTTTAGCATTTCTTCGATGGACAATAAACTATTAATAATTTGTTTGCTTCGGACGTCAGGACGAACGCACGCTGAACCGTTTTCTTGGCATAGACTGTTGTTTATTTTAGACAGTCTCGTGACGACGGAGCCACTAATCTTCTACAATACACGCAACTGAGTACACGCAACACTTTATAAATGGCGGATAATGAACTGAGAACAACGCGTCGTTAACTGGATCAATATTACGATTTATTGGAGCATTTATTAATTGGTTACCACAAAAGGTATTGCCTGTTGGTGCTATTACTACGCCAAAGAGTGAAAATTATAGCATTCAAGGATTTAATCCTTGTAATGCTTAATTAGAACTAGTTGATTCGTAAATTATTACAGTCACGCTAACTGACGTAAGGTTTATTAATATTTTGATACGTATGGTTCTTGATGATGATGATACTTCTGTAACTGTTCCATTGTTTCATTTCATTGTACTTCTAGTTTTAATTTTCTACACGTGTCGCACTACTCGTGGTGACTAATTTTTAAAACCAGCATTTTTTAGAAAGTTTATAGAATTTTTCAGTATCGATGTCGAAAGTAGTTGTCCATCATGATTTTAGCAGTTCCATAATGAAACACAGAAAACCACTTGAACCCTTCCAGTGTGATCAAAGAATTAAGCTTGAACTTTTCTACGATTAGATGTAAATTTTTGCCAGTTAAAAAACTTGTTCAAATTGGCAAAATTATTAATTCATCAGGAAATAAATGTTGCTTGGTCTGACTTAGTAGGAATGCGGTTCCTTAAGGTCAAAGCCTCGTTGAGACAGAAGAGAATGTTACATAAACGAATATGTATTTTTGCAGTCACACCTTTTTGCAGCCACGATAATGTTTATCTACAATAAACGATAAATGCTTTCGTTCGGGAGCAAACCATTGTGAGACTTAATATAATTCGTGTGAACATTGAAATTTGAACGACTTTTTATCATAACATATTTCAGTTTTCTTTTGGTTTCAACAATTTGCGCCAGACAGCGGAGTCATGCTACTCAGCCTGAATAATCTCTGATACAGTACCGTATCATTTTTCTGATAGTACCTATATTAATGGTGATTCACGTCTATGATAACTAAGTGGCGATAGTCTATAAGTACCGAAAAAATTATCTTCAATGGGGACTTTTTAAACACCGCAGGAAGAGATAAATCAGAAGCGATTTGGTGAAATCATTTTTTTCTAGTTTATATCTGAAAATGTTTTCATGGGAAACAGTTATCAATATTGATATTATAAAGCAATGCAATACAATACAGTTCAGCATACATAACGATTCTAAAAATGCTATACATATTAAAATTGACAGCTCATTCAAACGATGGGCAGACGAAGCCTTGCTTATTGACTCCATTGACTTCGGGAGCTATTTGACGAGACAAACTAATAGGGGCCACTCAATATCCATTTGATACCATAATTGACATAATTTTACATGTTAGTACTCAAAAAGTCAAAACAAACGTAAGAACATTTAACCAAACTTTGTCCAGGGTTAGATTATCCTTGCAAGCTGTCTTTCATAATCTTTCCGCGAATTTCGAGACCACACAATCGACTACAAAGATATCGGTACAGATAGAGTGCAATAAATATGTAAATACTTATGTCCTTCGTGAAGGCAAAAAGAGCGTATATTTTTGGCCTTTTGGATGTGTAAATTTTTTCGTAGTTGACTGTACAGTGTACACCCGAGTTTTAGTTTTAACTATTGAAGGTGACCTATTGAAGGGAAATCACCGCACTTAATCTCGTCTGGAACGTAATTGATGATTTTTATCTTTCAGACGAAAATTTGTGCAAAAGTATTGATAAAATTTGCAGAAGCTTAGCGATACGACAGGCGGTAGATAATCAGAACTGGTTATATGCCCCTAAGCGGTTTGCTAATTGCACGCTAATAGAACACACGCGGCATTAAGTCACGAAGCGACGTTACCACAATAGCGTCCTTTATGACGCCTTAGTGTAAGGATGTAAATTTGATATTGTCAACAATAGACCTATCTCTCTGTGATAGGTGTCATAGGAAATTTTCACCTAGGGATCATATCGTGTAAAAATCATTCATTAATAGATCGGAAAAGATGTGAGAGGAGAAATAGAAGATGCAAGAAAATTTGCAACTTTCCAGTTTAGGGAATTGTGAAGCAGATGGTTTTGTCACCATATACATTGTTATCTTAACATTATGATATTGTTTATCAAATAGTTGGGTGTGTTTAGATGCTATCAATATTACGCATTTAAATAGTAGATGACGAAATTAGGTGTAATTACAATTTGAACGAGTAAAATGGAGCAATAGTATTGTAGCCATCGGATTGAGCTCATATACTCGTATACATATTATTTGACAATAAACAAATCTTAAATTGGAATTATTTGTGATACTTGCACTTCTTACAACAGAAAAGTCCACCCTAAGACGATAGGACCCTTAGAAGTTATCCCGACGCCTAACATGTGTTAATTCTGACCTTGCGTCGTGACCTTCACTTATCTAAGTTACCTATACATAGATGACCATTTATTATCTATAGATGACTATCTTAAATATTATCACAATCGCACATTTTGTGAACAGATACAAATTTCTAGAATTTAAGCGTGGTTTTTTTGTTTAATTGTCCTCATAGTTTTGGAAGTTGTTTTTACATCTCTATTAAAATTGATCTTTGAGTGGTGATGGAAATTCACATCATAACTTATCCTTTCAAAAAGAAGTAATTTAAGTAAGGGTCCAGCCACCATGATTATTTCACAAAATTCTTAGGTTATCCAAAAAGGGGTTTTAGTATACCTACTTACTTATTGTAAATAAATAAATGACAATATTTACTTGAAACTCGTTAAAGTTAAGTATTCGTTTCTAAACATTCTCCAATTATCCGAACAGTGCTAGGCTTAATTAAGAAGCTAGTTAGAAGGCCATTACACATTCGCTGGGTGTTGACCTCTGAATTCGTGTGCGAGAGCGCCAGGTTTTCTTACTTATTGGAATTTTACCAATTCACGCAAACATTTGACATCATAATACTCACTATGTCTCGTGCTTGACGCATATCGATTCGTCTTGTCAGTCGCGAAGACTGCGATAAGAGATGATGAATGAGAAGCGTTGAGGTCCACAGGATGATGCCTTTTGTCGCACTGGCCACAAACAGGGTATCCGCGTAGAGCGAATACGTGAGAACTTGCGAGTTTAAAATTCGAACACAGAAGTGAAAGGACTAGCGCGCTTTGCAATCGCGGAAACTTGTGATGCCGGCGCGACGAGTTGAGGGTCACCTTGAGCGGCGGCGCATGTGCCGTGCACCACACCCTCGGCCCGCCCCGCGCCGCCGTGACGTCACGCGGCAAGGGCTCGCGCGGTGTGGCAAACCCGTGCGTTAAACCCAGCGGTATTTTTTATGATTGCGACTCGACTCACTTAACCAACACCATAGTATAACTACATAGTGCACATTTTCGTCTGGTCTTGACCATCAAGGGATACCGGCGTGGTAAAAATGCACGTGGCGAAGACGCAATAACAATGCTTTTGTGTAAGCAATGCTGCGAAGATGGAATAGGATTTTTTGCCTCTGTTTGAATACATTCCTGACACAACTAAACAAAAAATGCTTTGTTTAAATTTAAAGTTAACTTTTATGTTCATGCTGTAGAAGTGTAAACTTAAGAACCGAGCTTCTTTATCGCTAAGCGCATTACGTTACTCAACGTAATGTGCGAAAAACGTATCAAGCATATTAATCAGTCAAATTATCCAGTCTCATTTCGGAGATTAAAGTTAGTAAACTGTCTTGTGTTTTTTTTTAAAATTTTTTCCTAAGTACACAGCTAATTCATCGGCACAATATAGTCTACCTTTTTACTGATTTAAAGAAACCTGTCTAAGCGAGTGTAATTTGACTAATTTGCGTCTAAGATTGATTTAACTGTAAAATGAAAGCCAATACTGACGTGACGTAACACTAATTCGCACTTACAACTTGATTCCTACTGTACATATTGCCTAGGTCTAATCATTTTACAATTTTACAATGAGTCAGTCATGTTACTTAAAAAAATCAAATTGAACTTGAATTTTACAATTTAATTGCTGCAAGCATATCTAACTAGAGTTTGTAAATGCGCAGCCTACCGTGCCCACGTGACTAACTTCACGCAATACCTCGTTCAAATATCGCAACCGCTTCGTAATGTGTAATAACACACCTTGCCAATTCCAAAACAAACAGTAATATGACCAAAATAAAATTAGTAAAAATACTATTTTAATCGGTGACGTCATTGCTAACCGCTATCATTCATGACGCAACGATTCAAAAACACGTGCAAACCACACGTTATACTTTATGTTTTATTGCCTCGTTACTCGGTAGTGTTGCCACATGTAAACACGATTTTCCGGCGGACGAGGAAAACCCGGTCAAGTGCGAGGTATATGCCAGAAGTATGAAACAATTTAGAGGCCAGGAGCATTATCATGATTTTACATTTTCCTTGCTAGCGATGGTGTTAATGATTTAATAGCGGTCACTTATGGAAGTAAAATTCTCCCTACAAATCGATAAGTGACGGCTTTTACTCGCTGTTATTAAATTAAAGTTTGTCGTAAATTTTATTTATATTTGTAACTAATTAAGTTACTTATAGCTACGAGTGTTTGCTTAAATTTTGCGATAAGTTTCTATAACTTAATTTAAATTAGCCCTGATCATTAAAACTCATTATAACACAAAGTAACACAAAGGTTTCTATAAATTTCGTCAGGATATCCGAAATCATTGTGAAACCAGGAAAGCATAAGAGATTGGTCATACCTATTATGCTGCAACGAAAACATCCTTTGCATCATTCCGTATGAAATTAAATTAAAAACTAGACCTCTCCGGCAGTGGAAAATACCAGCCAAGTCAAGATTTAATTAATAAATTGATCAAGACTCATTATCAATAATAATAATTGATCAAGCCAAAAAAGCACGTTTAAAGCGCTAGTCAACAAAATCGCAAAGCAAGTTAAATCGTATTCCTGTTCTCTATTAAACCGGTGTGTGACATTTACGCTAAAGGGTACAAGAGCTATCATGCCGACAAGCACACCAGATTTTGCGCCGACATATAGCTTATATCCTTTTCTATCCAGTCCTGTTCGAGTGGGATGGGTGTTTGGTGTCATCTATAGACCATACCGTGTTAGGGCATGAAAAACTAGTAAAACGAGTTGGATTAACATGCCGAGTCCAGTGAAAGGAAATGGGTGTGGCGACGTGCCCCCAGACATGTGCGCATACGCATCCACATGCTCGTGACCGCGCGTGCGCGAGAGGATTGCTTCATTGAGTCCGTTACGCATGCACAACGACCAATGCTTTGGTATTTTTAACCCCCAACGCAAAAAGAGGTTAGTACATGGCGTGTTGCGTTATACGCACTTTACGGAAACAATATAGTGTATATAGTGTGAGATCGAATCAGAGATCAAAAATGTAAACAAACAACTGTCAATATCAAAGTGACATTCCAGATGTAGTCAACCTTTTTTGTTACTAATTGATATAATTGTACTAATTGTATTAACTTTTTAACTACTTTTAGTTTATTGATTCATAACAATAAACTGCTAAACGTGGCACAGGATTTTCGAATTCATGTGCTCTGCCTACCCCTCTTGGGAATACAGGCGTGAGAATATGTATGTATGTAACAATAAAGCAATGGCAACACGTTTGTTTACATTTTTGATCTCTATTTCGATCTCAGACTTTAGTGTATGCTGTGTATGTGCTGTGTGTCGGGTTTATAGTAACACCTCTCCATTTTTTTCCGAAGATATTGTAAGAGGCGACTAAGGAAATATGTAGGTTAATTAAGGTATATTTTAGGCGACAGTCTAGCAACCTGTCCCTATTGTACCTCTGTAATTTGAAACTTAAATATTATGCTAGAAGTATGCGATATGAAATAGTCGTGATTTTGACTACGCTGTAACGTTTCGTGTGCTCTACCTACCCTATTTTAGTTCAATTCTTTATTGCACAAAACATCCTAATATAAAAAGTACAGAACAAATTAAAAGTATAAATGAGAACATATCGCTTTAGAGATCTCTTCCTGCTGACCTTCAAGCGATTGACAAAAAATGTGAAATAAAAGAGAGTAGACACACAAAGAAAGAAAGAAGGAATATTAGAAGTAGCTACGAAACGTGAAATAGTCAGTCTTGACAATTTAGTAGCGTTTCGTGTGCTCTGCCTGCCCCATATGTGAATAAAGGCTTGATGTACTTATAACTAACAAATATTTGTTTTGCAAAATAATTTTATTTCTAACTATAAGTAACTCACATTTTCATTTGACTAGGTATACTATAGCGTATGTTCATGTCCTTAGATAAGGGTTTTTTAGTCTAAAGTCCAAGTCCACAGTAAATGGAACAGGGTCTGGTTGTGTCGTGGCTATGATTATGCATGAGATTATTATTGCAAGTCTGCCATAAATATCGATAATTACGCTTCGGAAGGTAATATAATAATCAATCTTTTGATACGAGTCCGACGGTCTTTTAAGTACATTAGGAGTAGGTAGAAACTTGGGAATGTATGTAAACGTTTTCTATTAATTGCTCATGCTCTATACTTACATACAATTTTTACTGCACCTGAGAACCGATTTAACTAAATGAGAATATAATTAAGACTTATTTTAAAATTTAATTTTACTTCTGTTCGGGCCCTTACGTACATACGAGTAGTAACAAACTATACAGATATTTTTTTATTATTGTTTTTAGGTATGCCAAAACAGTGTTCATATTGTCACAGTTCTAAATGTTTCGAACTCGGCACACCTACTCAAGAATTCCATTACGGCGGTATCTAATGGCGTCAAGAATTCCAAATTGTCCTTAGTTCTTCTTTGTACTCCAAGACTCCTACTAAAAGCACAGAATAGATAATAGTACAAGCAAAGTTAAGTGCGATTCGTCGTTGAACTTCCTCTCGGGAAAAACTGAATCCCTCCTGGAAAATACATCTTGGACCTCACCGCAATTGCCGCCACTTGGATGCTATGAAGCATCTGTTTGAATCATCGTTGGTTTTCATACAACACTCACTTCTCAGTTAACTGCATGTTGACATGGTCATTTCAGAATCCTACGCATATGGGAAACTGAACCACTACATTACCAGTCACTGGCGATTTGTTTTCCCAGAGATGAAATTTTCTAAAGTCATCCAAGCTATACACAATTGTTTCAGCGTACATGTGCTGTCTTTTGGTATCTAGAATTTGACATCGCCACGTAGCAATGCAACATGCATGACATGAACACAGCAGACTTGGGATTCTAAAATCCCAACATTTCTATCATGGCAAACGTTCAATCTATAGCTTGTCTAATTGTGTATTGTTTGTGCTCATGTGGTTTTCAAAGAATGTAGCTCTCTTGCAAATTCTGGTCACAAGTTATATGAGCTAAATATAATCGCAGTTTTAAAAATTACCTTGGAAATATCATAGCCTACGCAGCTGAGCGTTGAGTCATGAAGACGAATTATTGTGCATAATATATGTAAATACAATTATTTTTTCGATCTTTCTGATTTTGGTCCATGCGGAATTAACTTAGTAAGAATGGTATTTCCCTAGCAGTCATGTGGTGTTCTCAAGTAAACAATAGCCTGACGAACAATAGCCAAGTCATATAATATGACATTGCGGTGACTTTCAGCTGGGGGGCGTGGTGGACAAACACGGAGGCTTCATGATGTATTTAGTTTAATAACGGTGGCATTGTACTCGACTAGTAAATGTGACGTTTATTGATTTACCCAAGTTTATGATGATATTCCACCGCAAAAATATGAGTGTCATTTGTTGTTTGAATGTCTGTTCGTTGCATAGTAATTGCTGAATACGCAGATGGATGTGGAAGGACTTTTTTTTATTCAATAGATACTTTTAAAATTTTTGGGTTTGGTTTTTCTGCAGGATAGATAGAGATATATCAAGGATTGTCCTCTAGTCTTCATCGATTATCAGCTAAACCGCAAATGTGTCAACGGGCTGAAACTACGCATTGCATGTCATGAAAATTACCACAACAATGTCGCCATCTTACTGGCGTTTGGCTTGGAATGTTAACTATTCTTTCTTAAGAAGGCGCTGTCTTATTAAAAATAAAGATAAAAATGTCGTTTTCCGAGACTATCTCTCGTCTATCTATATCTCGCAGTAAGTAATAAGTACATTGACTGTCCCCTTTACAATTCCGAGTATACTTCAGCGTGTTGTTTACTTCAAAAACTGATGAACCCGGAGTTAATTCCTATCACAAGTATTCTCGCTAATCAGAGTTGACAATAAACTTTTTGATAACATTAGGTTACTTAACAAGGCTTTAGGTATAATATGCGAAGAAAATAAACAAGTCGATTGCGTTAGGCGTGGAGGGATTAAGGCGCTGCGCAGACGACAGTGTTTTGTGCGATCGAGTCTGCGCAGCAATAAATTGTCTGAATGGCGCGGTGACAGCTTCTAGGAATTTCCATTCAGAGTTTCGTAGAAACTGTCAGCGTGAATGGCGAGAATTTATTGCTGCTCGCACAAAACTCTGTCGTCTGCGCTGCGCCTAAATTTATGACTGAAATTGCGATGACGCTTCTACTTGCGGGGATTTACTGAGACAAGCCATTATTTATTATTGTATGACTGTACACTTGTACAGTACTAATTCAAGTAACACAATGGATCGTATCGTACATTATAAGCGTCAGGTTTACATAATGCAGTTTTTTTTTAATCAATAATTTATTAATAAAGGTACTAAAAGCTATAAAGTATTTCGAAAGTTAAGTTAACACTACTCTAATAATAAAATAATAAAATCTTGGAGCGCATCATAATTTTATCAACGGTCAACCCCTATCAGATTTTGTGCCCTAGCTATGCCCTATCTAAATTGAGGAAAAGACTTAAGAAAATGGCTTAAGGATACCTCAGTTAGAAAAAGTGTGGTACGGATTACCGTGGTCGTGGGTTCAAATCCCATCTCTTTACCAATTTCTTCATGCATTGTCATTTTATGTTGATTTAATAGGTAATTTTAATTTGTACATTGATGTCTTTGACAGATACATACCATAAAACCACCAGCTGGCAAACTGCACGGTGTTTTATAAGAATAGCTAAGTTGTGTGGTTGTTGAAGAACCGAATATTTATTGCAATTAGATCTGGGTCATCTAACCACGAAAATCTTTGAGTTATATTATTTGATTTACTAGAATTTGATCAAGGTCTTTTGAAATGTCTTTGTTCATTTAAGTATTCTAATCCCAAGCTTAGTAAGTAAGTAGGTACTTTACCCTCACGTCGCGATAAACCTATTTAGGTACCACGTATACTTTATTTGAATGACTAATCCTCACCGCAACACATACAATGTATATGTATACTTCACACGTGCCTAGTGCAAACGCCAACAGACTACAGTCAGTTTCAAAACTTCCAAGAATTATTGGTAATTTATTTACTTAATGTTGGTAAACATATTCTTTCACCGTGGTTGATTAAAAGTGCAACAAATTTTACCAATTTACCTACGCATTTTTCTAAATTGTGAAAACAAAAATAATGACAAACTCATTATTTTTGTTTTTTATAAAATAATCTTTGGTTAGACTCTAATGTTTTCGTCTGTCATCACAGCCGAGGCAGAGGTATCTCGGGAATCTTTGGGATGAATAGTATCCTAATACCTCTTAATGGACTAAAACTATCTCCTTTCTCCATACCAAATTTCGGCTAAATCGGTTCTACAAGTTAAAAAAGAGAAAATAAAGACAACTCGAAACGAGTTGCTGGTTCTAAATAAATTGTATGACTATAAAAGGGGAAGTCTTTAGGTACCATTTTAAAGTGTGATACCGATATCTATGGTATGGTAGTAGGATGTCGTGTGAGCGAGTACAATCGTCCACATTCTTTGACTGATAAAACTTTATTGCAATGTGATTGATAACGGGACTACCGAATGCCAAACAGCTTTACTTTTCAGGATTGTAATTATCTGGGTATCTGGCTAAAGGCGATGAAGGACTCAAAAATTTAAATTCATCAAGTTGAAATAAAACAGACGCACACGCTCGTCTATCTGCTTTGTGCGGATCATTTCTGCGGTCACGAATTGGCCCGAAACATGTCGAGCTAATCTCGATATAAAAACGTGAGTAGATGAGTTTAATTTCACTACGAAAGAGTCTCACGGTAGTTTCAGTTAATATAAATAAACGCATAATTTCAAAAGTATCGTTTAAAGTTTTCTTCTTTGTTTAGTCATTGAATTTCTTAACAAATGCAAAAGCTTACTGCGTCAGGGTTGTGTAAAAAATTTAAATCCTAACTTTTTCGAGATATGTTATGAGAATTTTATATATATCAATGATAGCAATAAAGCTTTCGTTATTTTTCCGGAAATTACTGGCTCAGAGCCTAAATATATTATGGTGTTACCTATCACTGCGTCGCGGCGGGAGATCAAACGGAGTTTTAAGTGAAAGATAGATTTAAAAATCGTGCATATAAATAGTCGAATTCCAAACGTTACACGCCCACTTCTAATACCTTGGTATATAGGTACTTCCCACAGGAAAAGTTTGCGTTTGAGCACAAGTAGGTACTTGTACTGTCTAATGTCTATTATCTATTCTTTGATTAGCGTTGTCAGTTGAGTGAGAATAACAATAATATAACTATATCATAAGATGTAATGAAGATGTGTTTATGTTTTTATATCTACGTTTATTAAATATGAAATTTTAATGTGTTTATTGTAATTTTAATGGCTCCTTCCCGCTCTCACAATTTATTTAAAAATAACAAAATTAGCAATGATTGACGGTCTTCTGTTTTAATTGGAATATTATTCAAAACTTTTTACGCACGCTTTTTTTATTATCGTTCAAATACCAAGCAATAGATTTTCTTACCTTGAAATCCACTAGGTCGGACATGTTTGCGGTTGTGTTCAGCGCAGACGCAGGTCACTTGTTCAACGGAGCGCTCCGATGCACCGAGTGACACTCACCGCAGGAAAATACGCGAAAAACTCAACAATGCCGCCTTTTCTATAATCCTCCACAATAAACGACTTTATCTTTACGGTTACAATAGTCTTTATCTAAATAAAACCCCGTATACAACGCGATATTATGAAATTATCTCTCTTTTTGAAGAATTCCTTCAACAATAAACTTTAGAACTCCTCTGATAAGTTTATTGTATTATCGTGGTGGTCCTGAGCGGACTGCGGCGGAACGAATGCTGTTATGTAACGGTGACCGCACTTTGGCACGGGCATCATGAAACTTGGATGACAACCAAAGTTGAAAACGTGAGGCGTAACAACGGGTTTACCTTTACAGAGAGCGATACATTTACAGCACATTTGACAGGTATAACGGAAACGGAAATTGAAAACATCTTTATTTATGCCGGGATTTATTGCATGTTTTACGAGCTCGCTATGGTTATGATTTTGCTTACCTTGAGCCTTTGATTGAACGTCGAGAAAAAATGTTTGTCCGTTTATACGGTTTAAAAGAAGGAACTGTTTATAATTAATGAGAGATCGTTAATTTAGCAACGGTTCAGATATAAAAGAAACCCGATCCGGAAGCAAAAAAAAGTAAGCGGAAAAATACGTTTGTTTAACGCCATTGCAGCTAAGTATGTAGGTACTTAATGTATTGAAACCTAGGGTACCTATAGCTTGACAAAAAAGTGTAGAAAATGGACAAGAAAGGAACTATTCTATGAAAAGAACTAAAATTCTAATTAGGTTCAGAACGTCTTTCTCCTGAGTTATTGTTTTTTGTAACGTCACACAAAATATTGTATCATGAATTCATTGATAAGTGTATCGTTACCACCTGTCTCACGCAAATTCATTGTAGTTTATTAGATTGGATCTGGAAATCACCTATGTCAGCCTGATTAGGCTTAAGTTAGGCTAGAGTTCATGAGAACCGAAGGGCTAAAATACGCGGAATAGAAGCCCCTTCGTAGCGGAGCTTCGTGTGCTTTATCACGGAAGTAACATCATAGTATCCAAAAATATTAAAATCGCGATTTTTTAAGTGACATACAGGGTGTGGCCTGTAATAGGGGCGATAAATTAAAATTT
>BHDV01021710.1:0-17051 GCA_005406045.1 Adoxophyes honmai
ACATTAATATACGTATTGCCGCTTTGGCTGTGCGATGCAGTCTATTTGACTGTATGTCCCTTCGTCACAAAATCCGGCTAACCTAATTATTTTTATCTGGACATTTTAATATGGCTGACGAAAAAGCATTGTTAGTTAGATAACCTTTGACATACAAAGCTGCATTATAAATTCTGTCTGAGAACACTTTCCCTAGCGTTAATTACGTAGTTAAATACGCATGTTATGTTCGGACCTTGTTGGTGATATAAATACACGCCTTGGAGATGGCGGGGCATAAGTCTTTGAAAAGTTAATTTTATTTTCTTATTCTCGTGTCGATGGTTTCTTATTTTTTTTCAAGGTATTCGTGACCAGAAGGGTTCCATAATAATATTTGTAAGTAGAGAATGTTTGTATAAAACTTGAATCGGACGTAAATAGTCATAAATAAGCTTGAGGTATGCTTTTAAAAAAATTGGTTGTAAAAATTAAACTCCGTCAATCAATTTAGAACTCATACACCTTCCAAAATAATCCTACGAATTAGGTACTTTTTTATTTCAAAACAAAAACTAAAAGAGGGCACATACCTACTTTCAATGACTTTGCATAAAAGTTTTTTTTTTACATAAGTACTATTTTACAAATTCAAATTGAATTAAGAACAAAAATAAAAAATATGGACATGTAAAAATTAAAAAAAAAGAAATTTACTCATAACTAAACGAACAAATTAACATTTTCAACATAATAAAACTATTTGCCTAAGGTGGAAGACAACCTTGCTAACATATCCCGCTACCCGCTCCGCTCATAAGCAGCGTGTCCTTATTTCCCTCTTGCAGTTTGTAGTGGTTAGGTAAGTTTTGTACCTCTGGATTGTTAGTTTGTTGACATTCGGTGGTGTGTTTGATGCGGTCTCGTTAAACAGTGTACTTAGAACGCGAATTGCGTTACGTAGGCGTACATACAACGAATAATTAGTCGGAACTGCGACTTTGATGCGTTCAATTAGCCTAACTTATAAACCTTTGTGTGGTTGAAATGTTAATTATTTTACATACACACATACATACAATCAACATGCCGTTGTTCCCAAATGGGGATAGCATTGAACACATCAAAACTTACCATAGACATAACCATGACTATTTCATGAGTAGTAGCCATTTCTGGCACAATTTCAGGTTTAAATACAGATGTAAGCTAAATACTATAATGCCAGGTTGCTAGCTGGTCGCCTAAAGCATCCCAAAACCTATTTTCTTTGTCGCCTTATACGACATCCACGGAAGAAATAGAGAGGTGTCATTCTAAAACAAAACCACAGGAAAAAAAAGTACGTTATTAATAATAACATAAACTATAAGATTACATTAAGAGCGGTTGTCCTTCGTGTTAATTGATTACTACTTATTGTTACACATATCATTACTAACCTACAGCGAACTTTAAACCCGTAATTGCTCAAAGTACATTAGTATTAGGGTAAATATTCGAGCGTTTGAACCGCTGTCATTATTCTCAACACTTTTTTTTATCAGATACTGTTGGAAACGTGTATACAATAGTCTAGTGTGCACCTATTTGTAAGACATAGACACTGTATGACACGCTTATTATACCAATTTCTAAATAAATCTAATAAAAAAGTGTTGAGAACAATGACAGCGGTTCAAACGCCCAAATATTTATCCATTATCTGGAAGTGTTACAGCCGCGATGTTACGTGTACAATCAGGATATAACACTATTAAAACACGATTAAATTATCATTAACATAAATAAAGGGTTTGTTTATGTATCGCGTTCGTTGTCAAGAAAAAATAAACAAAATGCTGTGGGAGGTGCAATGATCATTTATCATTATACCGCACGGGAAATTATTTCTGGATCAAGAGCGCTCGGAACGAAGCTTAATCACTCTTAACCATTGTAAAGGTTAAATAAAATAAAAGTAAAATAAAATTCATGAGCATAATTATACTTTAGTATGTTCATTTGGCAGTTCATTTTGTAATTTATGTAGATCTTGTGAGAGAGCGAAATGGTTGAGAAATTAATAAAGACGTTAGCAATCATTTCAAAGGTGAGAGATGACAGAAAAATGTTTATATTTCTTCATCCTGAGATATTTACTCTTTTTATCAATTCATCATACATACTCGCCAGTTTCCAGTATTTGAGTAACTATTACAAATAAATGATTTTGGAGATGTGCGTCTTTTAACAGCAGTCACCGCGGCTCCTAGATGAAGGGCTACGGACTAGCCTAGAAAATATTGGGCTAAATTCGACTTAAGATGTGGGTCATCAGCATTTTGGAGTACAAAATAAGCCTTATATTTCTCAATGGAGTAGGCAGAGCACATGAAACGATTCACAGTACAAATTGGCACAGTAATCAATTTCCTTGACTGTACCTAATTATTTTGGGAATACAAACATGATGTAAATGTATGCGTGTATGTATAAACCTGCGTCAGCTCGCCAAATGCAACAAAAGCAAAACATTAACCAATGTAGAAATCAAATGCACCAAGAAACCCACACTCTTGCGACCCACTCGTGGCCTTTTAACATTTTCACTTCTCAAAAGCCTTTGAACTGACGTTACATAAGATTTACTTAGCGAAATTATCACTTAAACGAATAAATTTGTTTACTATTCAAGTAAAGTTGTTTACATTGTACCCAAGAATCGAATTGCTTGCAGGTGTCTGATTGTATTTGTGTCTTAGTAATACTTGACATGAGAGACTCCTGTACTCGTTCCGTATATCTCCATACTTAATAGAATACTAGTCGTTGCCCGCGACTCTGTCTGCATTTCGATAATTTCTATGCCGCGGGAACAATACATTTTTCCCGAATAAAATATAATCTATGTGTTTATCGAATGATACAGCTTACTGAATTTTATTAAAATTGGTCAAATCGTGTTTTCAAGAAGAAGATAAACATTCACACACACTTTTTAACAACAAAATCCTTAGTTGCTTTTTCTCCATAGATTTGGTTTTATTTATAGGTACCTACACGGTTAATTTGTGACTGTCTGACACTTTATCTACATTTTCATTTATTTTGACATTGAAGCAAAGTTTTTTACAAAATTACTTAAATTGATGACCTAGATTGTAATTATTAAAAAAAAATGTTACTACAAGTGAAATTGAACACACGATAAATAAATGAAAAACAGTAAATTTTCTCCATCTCATTTTTCTCCTGAAGATAGATGAACTTAAACAAAAAAGCAAACTTACAATGTCACAAATAGCGCAAGCATGACTAACAACGACAACGTGGAAAATATAGCTGGCGACACAATGAGAGAGAACTTTAAAATCCGTTTGACAACGTTGTTATCTCAACCAGTCAGTCGGTATTTAGTACGCCTGATTTATGACTAATTTAAGCACAAAGGCCTGAACCGTATCCCAGTCATTGCATTAGATGTCCCGAAGCGTGACCGGCGAAAGGGCGAAGGCGACAAGGAGTGGCGATACTGTGAATCTTAGAGAAATAAGACGTAGAACATACTATAAAGGTACAGTCGAGTTCATTGAGCAAAACTGAGGGTTCAAAAATATCTGTACACCTTTAGCACATTGACAATAAGTGAAAAAGTTTACATATTTGGCATTTGTCTGGTCATATATTTATGAACTCGACTGTACAGTCATCTGCAGAGAAAAGTAACACCCTGCTTGCATTTCATTGCTAGGGGGTTCCTTTTCTCTGTAGCTGTACGTACGGTGACAAGTTGGCGTCTGCTATTTATTGACAGTAGCCAATACAATTAAATAATTACGCGAAAAGCAATAGTTTTCTCTTTATTTTTCTACTTAAAGCATTGTTTCTGCAAATTTAGCTGCCTCAAAATAACAGATAATCTGCAGAGGGTGTCCATCTGTTTGATGATAAAAATGATAACGTTGGCACATTTTTTTAAACTAGGAATTAGCATTTGTTTCAATAAGTATTAACATTTTACATGAATGAATATGAAAACATAAGTTATTGCATCCCGACAGTTATCTGCACCTAAAAAATGCTTAAACCTTCCTCCTTAGTCACTTCTTACGACACCCACGGAAGAAATGGAGAGGTATCATTCTAAATAAGACGTTACAGAAATATGTATGAACCTATCCAAAAACATGTCACGAAGAAAGGCGAGCTAAATCAAATACCTACATACGAGGTACTATGCCTCAGGAGACTTCTCCAGTTTGTTAACTGCTGTAAGTTGCACCGTTTAATTGCCTTACGTGACAGGAAGATCTCATTGGTTTGAACTCAAACACGGGCACTGCATGTTGACTGTTTAGAGCACAGGGGACGCTTCGTAATTAGTATGTTGAAGCTACTGCGGCAGAAAATTAGTAGAAAATGAATAAATTTGTATGTAGACATGTTTTTTTCTAGTTAGGGTTTTCTTCACCTTTTTTTACTAGTATTAATTTACATACCTGTTACTGTCTAACTAGAGACGTCAGAAAATTACAGGTAGTCTATACTTTGTCGTCTCGCGTGTGTGGCTGTGCTAAGCCTACAGGACCAATTATATTTGAATCTCTTCACTTATTTTCTTGTTGTTAAAATATACCATACTCAGTAAATTAAACCAGTCGCCAGTTAGTAGACAAGATCGGATGTGGGATACCGCTCTAGCAAAGTAGTAGCTCGTAAAGCAAATAATAAGATTGGGATTTCTGTGAAACAAACAATGTACTCAGTACATACCACTGTTGTTTCTTTTATGTGTATGACAATAGATTTAATTTTTATATAATATTTGATGAGATAATTTGTTAGAAAGAATACCTAGGAAATCCTTATTTTGCTCATACTACCTTTAAGATCCTCCATAACAAGAATTTACTCGATGGAGAAACTTTTTTAGTTAAAATACAACTTAGACTAGGTGCAATTCCTATGACACGAGCTTTAACGCAGTTACCGTAGAAGTAAATCAAAACAAAAATAAATATTTATTCTACACATTTTTAACAAAAATAAATATCAAGACACTGTTCTATTCCCTAGCGTTCAACAGGACAAACGAAGCACCGCGGTGGTCTTCAAATCTTCAAAGGGACTATTCGTTCATTACTTTTTCGCGAATAGAATTTCATGAATCTAATTTTATTTTGTTTATTTACAACGGCCTTTTATCTTTGTTTACGACAGCTATTTTCAGTTGACCTTGATTTAGGTATCTCCTAACTCTTTGAACTTTACTATTATTGAGGTTAAATCATTGTCAAATTTTAACAATGACTTACGCTTGATTTTAACTCCTCCGAATATTAATTTTCATTGTTCTGGCTACCCTGAATTTGCTAAGCGTGGCACTGGATTTTTGAATTCATGTGCTCTCCCTACCCCTCATGGGAATACAGGCGTCAGAAAATGTATGTATGTATGCGTTATATTTTGTTGTTGTTGCAATCGTAATACTTAAAAAATAACGATTTAAAATAAATCTCTCTAGTTTTCCCGAGGAGGTCGTACGAGTCAGCGACGAACTAGCATCTTGTCGATATATTGCACAACCAACTTAAACCTTAAAATATGCCAGAATATCTGCCCTACTTGGGAATACAGGCGTAATGTAATTGATAAAAAAGCCAAATAAAATTTTAATGTATTTTTTAAAGTTACCTACAAACAAAATAAAAGAATGTGTCAACCGTACATCTCTCACAACCGACTATGCTAATTACATTTTCTGCATTCAACAGCATATTCTGAACTGAACAAAATCAATAATCCACAACACTGGCCACTCACAAAAAACCTTTTGTACAACGTCCAGAGTTTCGTAAAATTGCGAAAACCGATACAAAAATGATTCGAAGAGTCATTGATCTCGTCAGGGTAATTAAAAAGTCGTCAACCTACTCGGGTCGTGTCTGTTTTGTGGTGGATGTGCAGTTTAATAGCAACGTTAAAGTTTTATTTGCAGTTTCAAGCCGATGTTTCGGTAAAAGCCGACACTTTAACGCTCGCCAGGGAATATTTTTAAAGCTGGTTGCTGAATGTTTTTGGGAACGATCGATGGATAGATAAGTGTATACGTAAAATCACGCCTATGATCTCACGGGTAGGCAGAGCACACGAAACGTGACACAAAGAAAACCAAGGTTTGAAAACAGATGAAGGAAGTAGTAAAATGGTGACAGATTGCTAGCCTATCGCCTAAAGCATACCTTAACCTATTTCTTCAGTCGCATCTCAAGACATCTACATATGGGGATATTCTCATTACTCACTCTTTCACTCTATTACGACGGCCGGATAGCCCAGCGGTTAGAGAACCTGATTGTGAAGCTTGAGGTCCCGGGTTCGATCCCCGGTCGGGGCAGATGTTTGTACGATGAACACGAATGTTTGCTTCCGAGTCTTGGGTTTTTATCTATATATAAGTAAGTTTATCCGTTGTCTACCCATAACACAGGCATTAAATTGCCTACTTTGGGACTAGGTGATTGGTGTAAAAATTGTCCAGTGACAGTGATATTTATTTATTTATTAATGGGGATATTCTCATTACTCACTCTTTCACTCTATTCTACTCTTTTGCCTCTCCTAATTAAAAAAACCATAGTTACTGACATCGATATGTGTAGGTACGAGTGTGCACGAGTTAACTGATGTATCCACCTTGTCAACTTTGCTTGTTATGACTTTACCCCTCACTCGATAAGTTTTGATTATACGCGTTATCAAAAGTTATTCAGTGTGTACTTTAAGTTAAACAATAATGTGGAACTGGTTTAACCTCTCGTATGCTACGGAGCAGATCTGCTCCATTTTAAGGATAATTATCTTTTTTTTTTTTTTGAATCACATTAATTTGTAGATATTGAAACAGAAGAAGCTCGAATGCAGTTATATTTTTCACTTCCCGCATACGAGAAGTTAATTGTCCGTGTGGCATCAGGGCTTAGAGGTGACTAAGGAAATAGTATAAGGTATATTTTGGAATCCTAGTTCAGGGTTCTACAATCTCTTTTAGCCCGCTGCGCATTTTCATATTTAGAATTTTGTCACAGCACCCTAGTAGTACCCCGGTGCCCTTTGTACCTGCATTCCCAAATGGGTTAGGTATAGCACATGAATCGCTACATTTCATTTTACAGTCAGATTATACTGTGTGCCCACATCTGTCAGTCAATTGGACAAGCCTAATTAAGATGTCAGATTTAACGATTCGGTTAAAATTACTTCATTGCATAATAAGCGGAGCCATGCATGTAATTTTCTGTTTATGGCGATCCCAAAAATGACTAGAAACATACCATCGCGAACCGGTATTGTTGAGCCACTTACCTATGTTTGAAACTTGGTCATGTAATACTAATCCAATAGCTGACATCTAGTCTGTCACATCGGTCATCGGACACGTCTAAATTGCGAACAGTGACAAATGGCTCAACAATCCCTGTTCGTGACTGTACATTCATGAATAGCGTGCTCTTTACCAAGTTATTCTCAGACAAGGTCCACTCCGCATTATAGTTATACTCTGTTGGCGAGACCTAGTAAAAGATCTACAGTGAGCAATTAATGGTAGAAAGAGACGACAATATTTATAAAGCCTAAAAATGTTCGGATGTCGCCTATTCTCCGGTATTCCCCGCGGGGTAGACAAAGACAACAGAGCGCCATTCGCTTTTATACTGGCGTACTTCTCCCGCTTCGTTCTCATTCATCCCTCTCGTTACATGTCATACTCGTCAGTTTCGAGTACTTCTAATTTGGCCTCTTTAGAGAACTCGATCTAGTCAATCCGTTCATTGAGGGCGCCGTCGACCGACTTGCCGTAACACACTTTCCTTGTGAATTTGCTTACACACCCTTGATTCATTAATTCCCTCCACGTCCCCATATCAAAATGATTACTAAAACATGAAACTTGTTTTTTAAATTATGTAAAAATTATGTACCTGAATAAACATGACGTATGTTTTATCATTTAGTGAATGAGATTCATTATCGAAATATATAGGTACTTTAACAAAGGTCGACAAACCGCAATGACACACATTTTAGGGGTGCCCTGGATTCGAAAAGAACAATACCTCATATCATAAAGGTAAACATACATACATAAAAACATGCATACGTAGGGACATACATAGAATCACGCCTATATTGCTAAATGGGGTAGACAGAGCAACCGAAACGTGACATAGAAAAAACTATAGGTAACTACTTCTAGCATAATTCTAGGTTTGAAAACAGATGAATTTAAAATAATATTTCTATACTGACGGAATTAATCTTTGTGAGAGAAATACATCAATGTCTAGTTTACGCTTAGAAAAATATGACAAAGATCAGACTATTCAGACTAAACTCGGTTTAAGACGCTACTTATCGTTTATTTTATGTCCAAAGTATTTTAAACCGAACACACTTTATTTTAAAGCGTTTCATTTTACAACCTGCTTCGAAAGCCATTCATAATTCAGCCTTCGGGAGGTTCCGGCTCCCACCGAAGTCCGTGTTTATCGAAAATTTCAACTTGACCTTATAAATCATGGGGAACCGTCCAAATTAATGAAACTTTAATAACCTCTATATAAAAAGGGATTCCCGTCACGTCTCCCAAAACCCTTTTTTACGAGATTTCTCCTGGGCAAAATGTAGCGTCTTCACATTTAATATTTTCACGGTAACCTATTCTTGCGTAAGATCGTTGTTTGGGAAAATTACTCCGGATCCGCCGTCAAATGAAATCAAATGGAGAACAAACGAGACGTTAATGACATGCTTGGAATATGACACGATATAGAGAGCAACGGGGCAAAGCTTAGAAACGAAAACATAGTCAAATTAGTAGTCTCGGAGGATGTCAGATTCCGTGTGGTGTCAGATTTAATTTATTTACAAGAATACACATCACCATTTTTTCCGGGGTTTCGGTTAAGGTATATTTTAGGCGACAGGCTAGTAATTCTATGCTAGAAGTGACCACGATACGTGAAACGGTCATGGTTTAGTTTAAATAACGTTTAGTGTGCTCTGTCTATCCCATTCGGGAACACGGGCGTGATGTATGTATCTATTGTATTTATTTTACTAAATTTCATTTAATTTTACTTCATTTAAATTAATTTCACCTCATTTAATTTATTTTAAGTTTTATATAATTTTACTTCATTTCATGTCACCAATTCTTTAAAAATGCTATTTCTTAAATATTGGATTCCCGATTTTGTTGAATCATTCTAAAGGTGCATTTAACTTCAAAACAAGCTACATATTAAAATAATTAAAGCCAACATGAAGCGCGATGCAATGAGCACGCGTGCGGTATTAATATAGGTGTCGCAACAACTTCGGAGGAAGCGGCACATATTTCACGGTGTAAGATCGATTAGATGCGGGCATTACTTCGTAATTACCATAGTATTAGTATGCCTAAGCGTTAAATAGGGGACAGTTTTGGTTAACGGCACGTAAAATGGTCGCAGTTGATATTTGATGGCGTACTAAACGTTTAAGTAGAGCTGAGGACGCCAAGAATTGGAGTTTGATATCGGTTTCGCTGGCTGCAGTCTGCTATGACAGTGACAGATAAGTTTATAACATTTTTTGGATGGTTAAAATGTAGCGTTGTTATCAGGTCCGTTGTGGATTTTATGGTAATTCAATGTGTTCCTGTTACGAGCTTTATAAGATTGGCGAACATTTAGTTTAGATTAGTAAAGTTGTTAGTGTTAGTGTCATTCTTTTATACGTAAGTACATACATACGTACATCACGGCTGTATTCCCAAATGTAAACTATGACTAATAAAAAAATCCACAGAAGTAATGGAGATGTTGTCAGTATTTACGCTTTTTGTAAGTTGATAGGCTTAAATACGAATAAAAATGTAAGGAAATGGTGCAGTTCTTTAACTACAAAAACTTAGTTTAATATGGCAATCTATAGATACACATAACATTTTTATTGAAATAACTACAAATCTGGAGGTACTCAGAATTACTTTTAGTAAGGACAACCATTACCACGGATAGATTAGCTTAAGTAAAAGTTTCACGCCGTTGCTGCCTATTGATTATTCCTAAGAGCCTTACTTACCATCACATAAAATATTAACGTGTTATAATGCAGACGCTAATGTTCCTTCTGATGTTATTATGAACGATAATGAGTCCCTTGAAATCTCACAGTCACATGTTAGGTCTCGTTAACGTTTGTTTACAAGACATTTCGCCTCATCGTAAGGAAAGTTGCGATGCTGCAAGAGGCAAAAGTGACGCAAGAGAAGTGTGCTGCGACGGGCCAGGTATCAAGATAAGAGAAGGTGATTACGATAGGAGGTTGTAGATCAATACAGTACTATTTTAAAGACATACTACTCCGTTTCGTTAAGTATTAGACTTTTAAAGAAAAAAAAAATGCTTTTTCTCAGGGATCCAAAGGAAAAACTGGAAATCATTATTGCAATAATACTTATTACTATTTCTTATAATGTTCTCAACACATGTTTTTCTACGCGACGCTTAGATTTGAAGATTGAACCAAACATACAGACGGACAGACGGTGACCGCGACTTTGTTTTATAATAATTATGTAGTGATATGAGAAATGTCATATAAATAGTCATACAGACATATAGACAGAGAGACAAAAGGGCGACGAAGTTATCCTATAAAGAGAGATTTCTCTAGACGCTTTGCTCTTGACGATATCCATATTTTTCTGTCAAAGAAGTCAAGATCAAAAGAGAAAATGCCAAAGCAACGTCTAGAGAATTTAACACAAGACAAAGTGTATTTTCTAATGAACGAAGCCAACCTCACAACGGATTCTTCAAACGTCACTTTATGGACCTTTAACAATATCATATCAGCCCGCGCGCATAAAATTTACAAATAAGCGGAATCGATCATAAATTCCCGGTTCAATCAAAATATACGTTTCCGTTCGCAGTGCAATCAATTTAGATTTATGTCGCCTCGTGCTAAGTCCAGAGACACCACAATGTCCGACGATTTACGATCCTTCAGTGTTTAGTGTGAGATGTATAAAACGACACATAAAATGATAGCCATTTCTGGAAGCAAGCACGCGTTCAATAAACCGCGAACGTGAGGGGGCGGGGTGACAATTGGAAGCAGTGTTTTCCTTTCCCGTACTGTTTTATTGCTATTAGTGTTTATTTATGCAACTCTGGTGGAAATGAGGCAAGTCGATCAAACGTATAAAGTAGAACGATTAGGACTCATAGTATTTAATACTTATATTAAAACAGAAAATAATAATAAACCGATTTATACAGGGAGTGTGGAATGTGTGTGCTGGGAGGGGAAGACTTAGATGGACGTTCCGTGGCCAAATCGTGAACGTTTTAGAAAAAGATTAGATCAACAGTACTTGAAAAGAAAAAAAGGGATCTTACTGTATATCGTACTGTAGACTCTACAGTGTAGAGAAGTATATTTTCAGCAATTTAAAAAGTTTAATAACGCTAAACTTTACTTAAAAGCTCTATTTTTTCCTTTTTCATCGTGTACGTTTTCGTTTCCTAGATGTACCTTGAACACAATTAGTTTGCGGAATGCTCCTCTAGAGCTCTCTAGCTCTGTGGTATAAAGACTTAAATTACATCGATACAAAAATTGAACGTGTACAAACAGACAACAGGTTCTAGATTATTTTCTTAGTGACCAGATAATAATGCAGCGAGAGTTGTAGTTTCCCACTAACATAAAAAAGTAGGTCATATTATTTTACTCCTTGTCAAATTTCAGGCTAAAGCCGATGGTAATTATGTACGTTCTGACACTGACACTTTAATCGTTACGGAACCTTAGTGAATTTATGTGAACCTGCAGGTGACATTACTTGCGGTGCTACTACGGATCTCTAATTGCGTTTGCGAGTTTCGCTCAGGTGGTCTAAGTAATTCTCGAGTGAGTAATGCCTTGTACATACTGAAGTGTGAACGTTCGGGCATCTTCGGTTGTTTTCGCGCTGGTATTAAAGTTTTATAGGGCCACTGACATACAGCCGTTACTACGGCTACATACTATGCGTGTGAGAGTGAATATTTGCTTTTTTTTGTTCTATGTAGGTACAGTCAAAGAAATTGATACCTGTACCACTTTGAACCACTATACAATGAGTTTCATATTGCTCTGATTAGTAAACAGTATGGTATGACACAGGGACATTTCTTATAAAAAGGTACAAAGTGGCACAGTTATCGAATTCTTTGACTGTACCTAAATGAAAAAATTATACACTTTTTCTTATTTACTGCGCGCTTGATCATTTAGTCTAAACTGTGGAGCCTTCCGATGACAATTTGAACAATTCACCACGGTTGTACATACGTGTTTAATCGCAACCACCGTGCCGCGTTGCTGCCGATGATGGGTCACGAATTGATTCGAAACATGTCGAGTAGGTACCTGTTTTATTTCACTATGAGGGAGTCTCACGGTAATTTATTTAACCCTTAGGTGCATGATTTAAATTTTTTTTACGAAAAAAATATATGTGGTTGGGAAATATGGGTGAATGCCAGGAAAAATAGTAAAAAAAATCGTAATCATTTTTTAATATATTTTTTTTTACGAAAACACTTTATATCATTTTTGATACTCCATGGAGCAAGCACTAAAAAAATATGTTCTAAAATAATTAGTCAATAAAATATAAACTTCAAAAATAGAATTTTAACAATCGCAAAACATTAGCTATAAATGAAATTCATGTTTTTGTGTGTTTATGGGTATATACGGATCTTGTGAACTCGTCTATGGCCTGTTCTCGTTTAATAAAATGAGGATCTGAGGATCTTAGTTAAACCAGGTTTTTCTATAAAATTTAATTCTTCTGCCATACTTGTAGGTTCTTCTGTTGTCTCTTCGTCCTCGAGAATTGTTTGCAGGTCTTCGAGTGATTAAGAAAACTCCAGATCATCTCCTTCGGACTCGGCATTGTCTTCCGATATTTTTCCACCTTCTAACTGAATCAACAGTGCTTCTACGTCCTTTTCTAAGACAAACCCTATGTGGTGATGTTGGGCATGTAAATAAGCTTTTATTAACATGCCCACACTACTTGATAAATAATGGTAAAGTATAAAAAACTCAAAAAGTTCTGTAAACCATGCTAGTAGAAAAAGTAAGCGTAGTGCATGGAGTATCATTATTGATACTACAAAAAAAGTCGTCATCGCATGGTTTATCATTTTCGATACCAACTGGAAACTCAAAAAACTATTGTATTAACACAAATCTCACAAAAACTTCTATAATCCCCGATAAATAGAAATACTAACCTTTCTTATACATATTTTTCCGATTGGAAATGTCTCATGATCCGCCAGATAAAAAAAAATGAAAACTTGCAATTTCACCTTTTGCAAAAAGTAGCCGCACAATTCAAACTTTTGACACTTAGTATAAAAATGGCTGTACTAGGATTGACAGTTCTTTTTTTTCTTTGAAGTATTTGAGCAAAGGTAACAAAATACTGGTATTAGAAGGTGGCGAGAAAGAATAAAAATATTTTAGAGTGGTGAAAAGACATGGTATCATTTTTGATACCGTATGCACCTAAGGGTTAATGATCTTTGCTTGATTTTTTTTTACTTGAAGATAAATACATATAAACCCACGTTGCATTAAGGTGCAATCAAATAATGATGTAAAATAAAAACACGAAAGAACCCACCGCCTTTTAAAACCACTCATGTGAAATTAAAGCGATTGAATGCAATTTGCATCCTTTTATGCGGGAATGTAAGTTGAATTTGTTAAGGTCGATCACACGCTGGCGACCGGCCGTCCCAGTTCAGAGAAATGTGTCAATGCGCAATATATTATCATAATTGATTGTCACGTTATACAAGTAAAGAGAACTCGTATAATCTGTAGACAACTGGGATGCGAGCGAAACGAGCGAGCCGTTTGTTTTGCCCCCGCTTATTAGTGTTGGTTTTACACGCGAGCAACGAGAATAAAAACAGCCGAGTGCTTTTTCCTTTTAAACTTGAACGAGAAAAATAATGGTGTTCTTGTTATAAAAGCTGCCAGTAATTTATCATGATGAAAGCGCGGAAAAATGTGCACTGTCGCGGAGCGCCACTCGTCGAGACCGAAAAACCAGCCAGTTATACCATTGAAGTTTTTTTTTTCCATTGGCCCCAGTCGTCCTCCTAGGCGTTCCTTTTTTGATTTTGAAAAATTCAAAAGTCGAATGTGTGCAATCGTTCTTAACCATTCATGCGTCGATCGAAAGCTCCCGAGCAGAATATAAAGCAGGCATCAGAATTAATTCAATAAATATTTCAGTGCACTTGTAGTAACTAAGCGCCATTAGAATGCAAGCACATATAACGGTTGTACATAAACATAGTCTGTTGACATAGTAACGAGCATGCGCACAGATATTATCTCTGTACGCAAGTACAATAGATTTACGAATATGTGAATTGCGTTAAAACAACACTACACGAAACAGACAAAAACCCAACGATAAACACATTAATACGTTGAACGTCATAATTTTACAGCAGTTTATTTTGACGTAAACAATGCAGCTTTTAACGTTATTACATTTTTATGATGTTACACAGCTAAGTGCCATAAAAATTAGTCAAACAACGATCATAATAATAACAAACTCACCAAAACAACTCCATATCAGCAGCTGATAGAACGCTCTCGTTCACACTTCCAAACCAGTCACAATCTTAATTACCACAGGAGCATTGTTTTTTTAGAATCAGAGGTTCATTAGCGGATAAAACTGTTATCAGTAAACGTAAACACAACGTCTGGCCGCACTCATCGGCTGATAAAACAAGCCGGCTTTTTACACTCGGTTTCGACTGTCAAAATCACGTGGAGCCGAACTCACGCACACTCCCAGAGGTCGCCGGTGACAGCGCAAAACGCTTTTTCGCGCGCAACGATCGCCAAAGCGCATGACATTGGGGAAATTATGTTCATGTAGCGGACTAACCTCCCACACTGTTCGTGAAGAACTAAACGCAAGTTGTCGACGTGCACGTGGCTCGTAGCTTACGCGACGACCGCCCTACCAAAGCGGCGTGCGTGAACTATGAAAATCGACTTTCACCCGGGGTCCCACGATAGAATTTCGCCTATAAAAGAGACAGAAGAGCGGACGAGATGAGCCAGAATATGGGACGCAACACACAGTATTTCCGTACTGTCGTTTCGAGTGTGCGTAAGATGTGATGCGTGCGTTAAGCTGCCGTAGAAATGAAAAGTGCATTATGATTTTTTATTATCTCCTCCCGAGTAGCGTTCGCTCATCCGCGGATAATTCAATGGGCCATTCGGTCTTTAAGCCGGGAAGATATATCGTTAGTGCTATCCAGGGAGAAATTTGATACGGAATTTATTCCCTGAGCTGCGCGAATAAAAAAGAAACGCCGTCCATTGTTGTCGGGCGATATTGAAAAAGTTTCTCCCGGTGTAACGATCGCTTCCTTTTGTTTTGTTATTTTAGGGATTATTTGAAACTTAGTGGGCAGTGAGTTTAATCTCCCCTCTTTGTTCGAGATGACTTGCTCGTTTTAAACGGCACCTATCATGTTCAATCATTTTCTCGTCGGGGAATTCTTTTCGCTTTCTTTCTTTGTAGAAACTTGAATCGTTGAAAGGTAAAGGCAAAGAAAGCACGCAACAGGGAACGCAAAAGCGTGAAGCGACCTGTAGGTCAGTGAGACTTGGCGCATAAGTTCATACATAATGAGTTATTGTTTGTTTTGCATAAATTAAATCTGACTTACTTAACCTTTGCGATATGATTGTACCTCTCTTTTGTTATAAACAAGGTAAAACACGAAAAAGGACGTGCAAATGCGTTTTTGTTATTTCAAATGATGTCGTTACCTCACATAGGTACTGTCAGAAAAAACATTGTTACAAAAAAATCCGCCACGCTAATTCTGAACAATGTTATGCTGTGTTACTAAAAGATATTAAATACCTACTCGTTACGTTGTGTGGTCATTGCCCCAGGACTTGGAGGAATAAATACTGGAGAAGCTAAACAAGCCGTTATTTTTCTGCCATAAGTATATGATTCGGAATCATACGCCTTCGTATGTTTGCTCAAAGCATAATTACATGTTGCGCATTTGTAACAATGCAGATGATTTTGTATTCGCAATTGGACGCTGTACAATATTATAGGTAACTCGACCTCCACTGAAAACGGCAAAAAGATTTGTTTAAAATATTTTTTGTTATTTATGAAAGTACGCCGTGAGGGGCTTTTTCTATGAGCACGTCTTTTGTTCGAGTCCCTCGGCACTTTGCAAAGGTCGTGATTACTAAAACAAAATGCGCCTCGATTACGGGATGTTTTCTAAAAACATTCCGTACGATAGTGAACGCAACATACTCCTTAATTTTATTAACAACAAAATTAAGTCACTATTTTACTGGCACAATTTCTTTCAACAATATAGCGTCCCGAGGTTAAATATAGGGCTTCATACGATCTCTTTTTTTTTAGAATACTTTTCTTAAAGATGTACAGTCTCTAAAGGTCAATTTTCTTACTAAGAGCTATAAAGTCTAAAACTACTCCCGATATTTTTCCTCCGAGCCCAAAAATCGTAAACAACAGCTCCGATTCGGTTTCGAGTCCAGAAATATTCCGTCGCTCGTCCGTCATAGCATCGACGTCAAATAAATCGATGTCTATTCTTAGTTACAGTGGGAATATGTGAACCCTTTAATACCTATCGATCGCGCAATAGGCTAGGGTTTTGTTTATTGATAGCCGTATGCATGCGCAATGTGCGGTGCGTTTGCCGCTCTGTTAAAAAGTGTTTTCTTTGTTTGATAATTTATACATACATAGGTACATACAATCACTTCTATGCTCCCTAATGGGGTAGGCAGAGCATACGAAACGCTACATAGGCATTATGACTATTTTACGACTCGTGGCCACTTCTACTATACTCAATATCGTAGCCTATTTCCTTAGACGCCTAAATGAATGACACCACATGGAATCATGGGCGTAGCCAGGGGGGGGG
>BHDV01021710.1:17104-38259 GCA_005406045.1 Adoxophyes honmai
TCGTGTTTTTTTTGTGTCCGACTCGCTCTTGGCCGATTTTTTATGGTCAACCCCCCCCCAAAACTAAATCCTGGCTACGCCCAACGCCCATGCATGGAATGCTTTCTTTGTATAATAATCTGTTCTTTTGTTCTATTTTCAAGTTGAAGAAGAACCCGTGTGGTGTCGGGTTTAGATTAGCACCTCTCCATTTCTTCCGTGGATTTCGTAAGAGGCGACTGGAGGAGTAGGTTAAGTATAATATTACCTATGGGCAATAGGCAAGCAACCTCTCAAAATCATACCTACCAACTTAAAATCTAAAAAAATATATAATTTAAATTTCGAATAGAATTCAAATGTTACGCAGGAAAGGGTAGCGGGGTGCGGGGGAAGCACAACAAACGGTCTTTCGGAACTCTCCATGGCAACTGAATTTCGCCACTCTTGCGCGGCGTTTCAAATTTATTCTAAACTAGCTTTTGCCCGCGGCTCCGCTCGCGTTAAATTCGGGGTATCAGTGATACCGTATCACAGAAGAGATAGCACACATACCAATTTTATAGCTTTCTACGTTGAAAACTTCCACTCCTCACTTTAGGGAAATGGGGGGTTTTAAAGAGACAAAATGTAGCCTATGCCCTAAACTATCTCTACCTAAAAAATCACGTCAATCCATCGCTCCGTTTAGCCGTGAAAGACGGACAAACAAACAAACAAACACACTTTCACATTTATATATTGGTACGGATTTAAATTTCAAAGGACTTATGGAACACTCTGTACATGCCTATATACGTCACGTCTGTATTTCCAAATGGGAGAGAAAGAGGCCATGAAACGCTGTAGAGTGTAGACTAAACCGTGAATTTTCACGATTCGTTGTCACTTCTAGCACATTTTATAATGTTTAAGTTCAAAGGTACAGTTGTGATATTTAGCTTATTTCATTAGTCGCCGCTTACGACATCCACGGAAGAAATGAAGAGGTGAGCACACGGTAAAGCTATAATAAACGCAATTAAGATTAATGTACCTATGAATTCCTTTCTTGTTAAATACGTAGGTAGTTTAGTTTATAAGACTTATAATTGTTATAATGAAACCTGTCAACGCATCTGACGCGTCTAATGAGCAATAATTACACAGGTATGCCTAATCATTTTGAACACGAGCCTGTCACTCAAAGGGTTCTGGGTATGACAGGTCTGCATATGACACGATCAGTTGACTACAAGTTCGTGACACATTGAATACAGGCAACTTATTATGTAGCCATGTTATTTGTATAATACTTATATTACATACGTACATACATTACGCCTTTATTCCTAAACGAGCTTTTGCCCGCGGCTTCACTCGCGTTAAGAAGTATTCTTGGGAAATGGGGGGTTATGAACAGACAAAAAGTAGCCTATGTTTCTCTCCATCCTTTTAACTATCACCGCCCAAAAAATCACGTCAATCCGTCGCCCCGTTTAGCCGTGAAAGACGGACAAACAAACACACTTTCCCATAATAATGTTTTTAGGTTTAAGAACAAAATGGAAGAGTTGTTATAATAGTGACAGGTTGCTAGCCCGACGCCTAAACTTACCTACTTCTTTAGCCGCCTCTTAGAACTTTTACGGAAAAATGGAGATGTGTCGTTTTAAACCCAACACACACAGCAAAGTTATTAATTCTTTCAATCCAAAAAAATATGCTAGAAACGGCTAAGAAACAGTTATGGTATTATATGCTCTATGTATTTGAAAATACGGGCTTCAAGTAGGTACCTTTTACAAACATGACGCAAGTAAAAAGCCAACATTCTTTGATAAAATCTCACCACATACGTGTTACGAAGAACCTTTCCCAGAAGTATTTTTGCTCCATCTCCTAAGAAAATAATGCTAATAAGATTAATAAATAAAAGAACGGCTGGGTAGTAGGAAAACGCAGTTTCCTCTCCGAGGCGCTAAATGAGAGCGCCGACTTCATACATTTATGTAATTAAGGGGCGGGATAAATGTAATTAATCTAACCAGGAAAATAAATAGCGGAACGGGAAATGCTTTTCCAAAATGGCGGTTCGCAGATTTGCCGAAGCAATTAAAAGCTTCATTAACTGTTTAATTACTGGCCATCTGCCGCAAAACAAATGAAGCTGTCAATGAGTTAGCGTTTCACCTTTCGATCGCGGTTGGTTCCAATTTCAAAATTCAAATTTTCAATCGCGAATCCGGAATGGCGTGTATTCTAAAAGCGCGCGGTACAATGGACTCGCAAACTTTTTAGGTCAGCAGTTTTTAATAGTATCAGCCAGGATTTTCATTTGTAAACGAAAATGTAAATGTGTATGTGAAATAACATCTACCATTTCTTCAATGGTCGCCGTAAGAGGTGACTAAGAAAATAGGTTAGGTTATTTTTTAGGCGACAGGCTGGATTTTTTTTACCATTATACCTGCAAGTTTAAAACCTAAAAAAATCCTGGAAGTAACCACAAATCGTGACATAGTCACGCGTTTCGGATCAGGAAATATTTATGTATGTATTTCAGGCAGGCAGAGCATAAGAAACATAACACGGTTCAACGTTTTTTAGCCACTTCTAGCATATTTTTGGATTTAAAAGATACAATAGTGACAGGATACTAGTCTGCCCTCTAAAGCATACTTACACCTATCATCTTTACTCGACTCTTACGACATGCACAGACAAAATGGAGAGCTCGAATCCTAAACCCTGCACCACACAGGGAAGTATGTAGGTATGTGTACATTATAAAGTTAAACATATAACGGAATGGGGTACAAACAAACCCTCGAATTAAACTTTCGCGGTCGCGAGTTCATAACGCCATCACCGAACCTAATAACAATAAACTTGGTAACCGCTACAAATTCTCCATGCAAACTTGGGCGCAAGAATACGCGCAATATTGCCGCGTAAATTTGTCACGTGAAAGGACGTTTAATTTGCTGTTTCACTAGCTGCTAATTACAACTTTGATTGGTGGCTACGTTGAAACACGTCACGGGCGGCTGAGCACGTGGTGCTCGTTTGCGAATTCGCTCTGAACAGGTGCGAAATTGTATCGATCGGCAATGAGTGATGTGACGTTTGAAGGACGTAATAGGGACCCCGTTGAAATGTTTTCGGAGAGTAACTGTTAGTTTTTATTTGGTACGGAAGTTGGCTGTTCTTGTAAAATATTTTCTTGGCACGTTTTCTTTGAATGTCGTGTCTCAATTGTTTCATTTTTTGCTCAAAATCTAACATGGCAAAGTTGTTAATAGTGGAAGTGGTAGTGCTGATTCCCACATTTTGTCAAGTTAAATGCTTATTGTTTCCTGCCAGCGTCACATGAGTTAAAACAAAAATTGCGCAGTAGCAATTTTATTAACTCGTCATTATTTGAAAATATTTTGTGTTAATTTTTAGGATTACGTACCGGAAGAGTAAAAATAGGGCCATTACTAAGACTTCACTGTCCGTCCGTCCGTCTGTCACCAGGTTGTATCTCAAGAACGGATAGAAGAAGAATATTATATATTTCTACTAATTGCTGCTATAACAGCAAATACTAAAAATAATAATGTAAATATTGCAGTTTTTGGTACGAAACCCTTCGACTGCAAGTCCGGCTCGCACTTGATCGATATTTTCCCTTCAGAGGTACGGAACTCTAAAAACCATAATAAAATTAATTAAGTGAAGATAAAAAAATAATCAATTATGTAAATGAAATTGGCTAATGAAAATGTTCTTGTTACCACATCGTATACCTAGTCGTAAAGACAACATAAAACAGCTTGAGCATTAATTAAATTTATGTCATAATATTTGTAGGTATGTAGTAAGAAGAACTTAGGCACGCCAAGTCAAGATGTTGCGAAAGATACAAATGGTTTATACCATTTGCTAATACAGTAGCGGATAATTGCGTTCGGATAAATCTTAGAGATTCTCAGTAAATATTATACTTTAGGGCCATAGCACACGGCGTATTTTATACGCGCGCACGACGCGCGTATTAAGAACGCGCGTCTTCGGCGCGTCGACTGCGCGTTTTAAATACGCCGTGTGCTATGGCCCTGGTTCGAAGGTTGCGTTCAAATCGCGTTTGAAGCGCGTATACGCGCGTCATCTGCGCGTCGACTGCGCGTTTTAAATACGCCGTCTGCTATGGGCCTTACGTTTGAGGTCTGTGAGTCTGTCGTGCGTGTGCGCATGTGAAATATCGTGGATGGATCGATTTTGATGGGATTTTTCAATCGAAAGCCAGGTTTTTTTTGCTGTGGTTCTGTGGTAGGTTTGTAATTGGATGAACATTTTTTAAGAAATTGAAGTATGGAACTAAAATGAAGGTATTTCAGTATTTTCAATTAGTAACAAGATTTCACGTTCCGTAGCTACTCAAGGTAAGTGCCAGGTTGCTAGTCTGTCGCCTAAAATATATCCTAAACTATTTTCTTAGTCGACTCTTACGACATCTGAGGAAAAATTATAGAGGTGTCGAAACTCGACTCTACACAGCTAACTTAACGTAACTTTAAAGTCTCATAACTCATAATCCGTACCAATCCGTACCAATATATAAATGTGAAAGTGTGTTTGTTTGTTTGTCCGTCTTTCACGGCTAAACGGAGCGATGGATTGACGTGATTTTTTAGGTAGAGATAGTTTAGGGCATGGAGAGTGACATAGGCTACTTTTTGTCTCTTCAAAACCCCCCCATTTTCCTAAAATGAGGGGTGGAAGTTTTCAATGTAGAAAGCTATAATTGGTATGTGTAACTATCTCTTCTATGATACCCCGAATTTAACGCGAGCGGAGCCGCGGGCAAAAGCTAGTGTATCATAAAACTTTAAAAAATGATATTGGAAAAAAAAACACAGTTGAAAAGGTAGATTTTCCTATGGGAAATTAGCGGATGTTCAAGACAGCATTTGGCTATGGCTATACATACGGTATCGTATATCGGCCTCTTTCCCACAGGAGTAGGCAGACGAAATACAACGTTCCACTTGCTATAACACCTCTTTAGCTCGATCTATTAAATTTCATTGCTGCTAATGATGAAAATGAATAATGCTTATAATATTGACATTTTTCACGTCTTTCTTGGAATCCTTAATAATATTATAAGTCAGAAAGTGAGTTTGTTTGTTTGTTTGTTCCGCTTTCACGCCGTAACTGCTAAACCGATTGCTTTGAAATTTAGCAGACGTAAAGATAGAAGTCCGGATTAAATAATAGGCTACTTTTTATCCCGGAAAAAATTAGTTTGCTTGATAGATAGAGGCTTTTAGAATAAGTAGTACCTATTCGCAGTACAAAACGTCACAATGAAAATGAATTGGAAGAACCAAAAGAACACTATTGATCTTTACCAGTTTCCAGAACTCCAGCGTAGGTTTTTCTAGCAAAATGTTTTTTACACAAAACGGTATTTTATTGGTAGTAATAATGGATAAATCTGGAATGAACTCGCGGTATAACCTTTGTGATGTATAAATAGGAGGCCATTGCGCACGTGAAATTGTAGTTGGTAACAAGCACAGACTTACATCGAAATAGATGACTCAAGTGTGTGTACCACCGCGAACCGGGATTGTTGAGCCACTTACCTATGTTTGTAACTTGGTCGTGTAATACTAATCCAATAGTTAACCTCTGTCAGTCACATCGGCCATTGATTACACGTCTAAGGCGCTGCGCAGACGACAGTGTTTTGTGCGATCGAGTCTGCGCAGCAATAAATTGTCTGAATGGCGCGGTGACAGCTTCCAGGAATTTCCATTCAGAGTTTCGTGGAAACTGTCACCGCGCCATTCAGACAATTTATATCTGCGCAGACTCGATCGCACAATACTCTGTCGTCTGCGCTGCGCCTAAATTGCGAACAGTGGCAAGTGGCTCAACAATCACGGTTCGTCACTGCACTTTGCGTGCCAAAACGGAGCCAAAAGGAAGACCAATGCTCTTCCTTTGACGCGATTTCATTTAGTTTTGTACCACTTAGATTAGGTTTAACTGCTTAGTGACGTAACTTGAATAAGGTGGCGTCACCTTTGAGTCGTTTTCACTCTGACTGTCAATTCGCATTACTAAAGCGCTCATGTGATGTTACAGTAGGTAGAGAACAACTGGCACGCTTGGTTTTCATACAAATCCAGGAACTCGCGGTATCTATTTCGATATAGGTCTGTGGTAACAGGGTATAATGAACGGCATTAACCAAGAATTACTCGTGTTGGTGACACACTGTTCTTATATTAGGCGAGCGGAAAAAACAAAAGACGTTGGTCGAAAAAAAGTTCCTGTGTGGTGTCGGGATAGAATAACACTCTCCATCTCTTCTGTGAATGTTGTAAGAGGCGATTAAAGAAGTTGGTTAAGGTGTGCTCTAGGTGAGAGGCCAGCAACCTGTCACTATTACACCTCTTTAATCTGTTTTACACCTAAAATTATACTAGAAGTGGCTGCAAAGCGAGAAATGGTCATAATGTTGTCTATGTCACGTTTCGTGTGCTCTGCTATCCCATTTGAAAACACAGGCGTGGTTGTTTATAATAATAAGTTATTAAAAAACAGTAGAATAACAACTCACTCTAAGGTCTTCTAGACGTAAATCAGCTTCTACAACTGAATAGAACATTAACCGATGTATCAAGTTGGTCAGACAGCATCGCTGTCATCCTTTGCCGCACCCTGAGTGACTGGATTTCACCTTTCACACACTAGACGGCTAACGAAGATGCAATACCTACTAGCGCTCATATAGGTACATAAATAACAGCTCTACCAATTAACTTTGGCGACTGCATTGCGGAATTTCGCAACTAATTTTTATTCAGGGAACATTGCCGTGTCGTGTCTGTTTTAGAATAAAACTTCTTCATTTATTTCGTAATTTTCGTACAAGAGAACTAAGGATATAATTATGTTAAGTATATTGTAGGCGACAGGATAACTTACTACTATACGGATAACTCGCGTTTTAAATCGAGTTAAGCTCAACATGACGCGCGAAAAGAGCGGTGGCGCGCAGTGCGCGTTTGGCAGCAGCAGCCGTCTCGGCTTCTGGATGAAGAGCTACGAATTAGGCCGAAACATGTCGAGCTAAGCTATATAGTTATGGATTTGTGTGCTCTACATTCCCAGTTTGTGAACAAGCTTGATATTTGTGTGTGTGTGTGTGTGTGAACATTGCTCATGTGTGTCAAGCAAGATTCGGTTTGTTTGTTAAATTAACCTGAAAATGTTAAGATAAAACTTTGTGGACCTGCCACTAAGTGCATCACATTTAAAAGTAGACTTTAGTAAATTGACGTAGTAGTCAGATACTTGATAATCGAAATTATAAAAGGTCTTACAAAACTGCTTCTCGTTACTTACAACAGTGAGTACGTAAATTGAACTCCTGCCAAGAATTTAAAGTCCTTGAGATTAAACTGGGTTGACCTTAAACTTAGCTCCTGTGCCCATTAAAATAAGGCAGGGACTGCCTTAAAAAAGCCTGGACGTTCCTGGATGTTTTGTCAGTAATGCAAAGCTGTAGGATGAAATGAAATAAATTAAACATAAAATTTAAAGTACCTAAAAGAATGAGTAGTGATTTTAGTGTTAAGAAGGGATCTATATCTGGATCCTTAAAGTTTCTAACCTATTTTTGCATTCCTTAACGTTTTGTGTCATTATAATCATTTGTTCTAAAAATCATATATTATGTCATATCTTTACTTTTCCTAAATATTTTATTTTAGGAACTATTGTTTTGACTATGTATGGTCGTAAAACAAACCTAACCCAACGTAACCTATTTGATTTCTAACTAATTCTGAATTATGAAAAATGATTGTTATTGCAATTGATCAATAGGGCTTATGCTCATTAGGACAAAACAGTTCGGGCCAATTTTAGGACAATTTTATTGATGATAGAAATCTCGAGGGAGACCCGTTAGATAGTCCCATGTAAGACCTATTCAAATCCCAGATCGTCTCCTACCGAGAGGGAGCCTGTACCCAGCTTCCCAATTAATTTTACAACCATGTCATAATCAAGATTTAGATAGAATCAAAACGAATCGTCATTGCTCGATGGACATTGATAAGTGAAAAATATGTGCCTGGGGTCCAGTTGGAAGCCTTACAGGATTACAGGAAAACAAACACGTCCGTTGCTTATCACGTATATTCGAGAAGAACGAAATGTACAACTACCTTACATATCTAAACTTATTAACTACCCACATATATCACAATAAGATAACATCTCAGAATTTTAATTATGATAAAGCAATAAAGCCCAAATTTACAAGAATATTGATTGAGAAATAAATCTCCAGAATAATCTTGCGTGAGATTCAAACGATTAATCTTTTGATCTTAATCAAAAGGATTGTTAAAGCACGTCCTGTTAATACAAAAAAAGAGAAAACCAAAAGAGATCCTATCGACATGGTAAATAATGTTCAGACATTAATTCACGTGTGGTTTTGGGTTAAGAGAAACACCTCTCCGGGTCTTCCGTGGATGTCGTAACAGCCGACCAATTACATAAACTAAAGTATGCTGCAAGGAGCAAGTCTATAATCTATCACCATTAATTTATTTTATAAATCCAACTTTATAGCACGGCCTTCTTTATGGTAAGATAAATTTTTCACTTAAGTACCTAATCCCAATAGTGAACTTAAGTTGCATTTCCGCTGTCCAATAACACAATTACACTTCACTTTCATACAATGAATTTATATGCATCCGAATTGTGTATAGAGTGTAAAATCGAGCATCATCCGTATTTACTAACGACGGTAGTGGCAACCATAAAGCTGTTTCCTTACAGCACAGGCCAAGCCGTGACCAGTTTGTCGAGACCCTTCGCACAAACTGAACCCTCACTTGAATGTCCCAGAGTAATTGTGTAAAGGGGGGAGAGGGAGGTCAGGGATATCTGGCTTGGAAGCCATGTAACGTTTGGTAACAGCATGCGAAATAAACTATGATAACACCATCCTGGTCCGTCTTTGGTGTTAAATTTCTCGCTTAAAGGAGCTTTATGCTTGCCCTATAATTTAGTTATGCACCGACGGGTTACACAATTTTGTCTCAAGTACCCTTCGAGTAAAATTGGGTAAGCAGGAATGACAAAGGGGTGTGATTTTTTTGGTATGGTATTTAGATCTTAGCTTTGTCCGCGTGGTATCGGGCTTAGAATAACACCTCTTTTTACGTGGATGTCGTAAGAGGCTACTAAGGAAATAGGTTTAAGGCTAGCAACCTGTCACTATAATACATTTTTCATTTACAGAATGTATCTATGTTTGAACCTTAAATTGAACTAGATGTGGCTTTAACATGTGGAGTTGACATAATGTACAATTTTATACAAAATGGATGACAATTATTACTTTTGGAAAAAGAAAAGTCATCTAAAAAAATTTTATGTCAGTTAAATTATTTCAGTGGCTTATTCCTATTTATGTCGTTAAACATAGGGCTACATCTTTAATTGTTGCCGCCTGTTATTCGTATACCGTTTCATTGTTGGCTTACGACACCTTGCTACCTGTGAAACTTTTATTTGTTTACACATCACGACCAATATCGAACTGTAAATAAAACACCGAATTTAGTATGTGCTCGGTAAATTGGGACCAGTAAGGTAAAAGTGTGTAACGGTATTGGAAAATGTATTGTTTGTTATCTTTTAAAGCTACCATTATTCGTGCAAATTGTTAATCTTACTCACACCTCTCCACTTCTTCCCAGGATCTCGTACGAAGTGACTAACGATATAGGTTAAGGTATATAACTTGTTACTAAAATATCTCTGAACTTAAAACCTACAAAATATGCTAGAAGTGGTCACAAAATGGGAAATACTCATGAATTTTTCTATATAGTGTGTCGTGTGCTCTGATTACCCTATTAGGGAAGGCGTGATGTACGAATCTGTATTTAATGGCAACATGTATGAAAAATAGGTGGTTCTCATGGTTGTCTATAATAAAAGTATGAGCCAATTGTCTTAGACGATGGCGTATCTATTTGTCGCCAAAATTAATTGACGTTGCACTCTTTTATTACATTTTCCATGTCCACTGTGTAAACGTAAAAACATCTTTTATCGTCTTTTTTTGTCACATTATTCTTATGTCGCGGTTAAATTTAGAGTGTTAGGTACTATAGCAACAGTACTAAATTGTCGTTTAATATCTTTACGCCTTTCTGAGAAAAAAGATCTTGAAGTTCAGACAGTTAAAAAGACGGGCAGCTAAGTAATCTTATTAGAGCTTTTTTTCAGAGACACAGAACCTTAAAAATGGTAATTTATCTTGACTAAGTAGTTAATGCCGTGTGGTGTCGGGATAAAATAACACCTCTCCATTTCTTCCGTGGATGTCGTAAGACGCAACTAAGGAAATGGATTTAGGTATGCTTTAGGCGACAGGCTAGCAACCTGTCACTATTATACTACCTCTTACATCTATTTTCAAACGCAAAATAATGCTAGAAGTGGCTGCGAAGCGTGATATAGTCACAATCATGTTTTTATGGTCACGATTCGTGTGCTCTGCCTACCCCATTTGGGAACACAGGCGTGATTATATGTATTTATGTAGAAAATGTATCGTTATTCCAGCTTTGTGGAAAACAATACCACATACCCAACATCTCCCTAATTGTGTCTAAGTTCGTAACTACAGTCGTAATTAGACCTAATATTCCTCGAAATGAGAACAAACATCTGTCGCAGTTCTTTGTAACGATGTGGTGGCAAAGTGACGCAAAATTGCGTTGTTTCGCAAAGAGAAGTCGTACGAGTACGTATATGCTGGTACAAGTGCTTGGTGGTCCAAGTCATGAGAAAGAGGTTCCACTAACATTTTTGATGGCCGCTGCTGTCAAGTTGGTTAGATCGTCAATTTGAAAGAAATTATCCATTTTATCACGGATGTTTGCGTGGAATTTACGTTTTTTAAGTTGTTGATAACAGCGTACATTACTTTTTTCAATACCTCATAATAAAACGTCAAAAGACTATTCTGTCATCGTCCCTAAGACGCTGAGCGGAGTGACTTCGCTGCACGGCTATCCCCAGCCTTTGAGCGAGGTCAGCGTCTACTCTAGAGTCACCTAATGCTAGAACCAGCCTTTGGCACAGGTCTTTTATGAAAGCCTTGGACTCAGACGACCACCGGTACCATCGTTTCAAAAGCAAGTGCTGCAAACGTGTGGCAGTTAAGCCAAAGATACATTAGGCGACATTTGTCGCGCGACACGACACGTGTATATACCTACGCGGATATAAGTCGTGCGACATGTCGAGCGATGTCCGGTGACGTCGCGCTACAACGCTCGACATGTCGTGCAAAAAATGTCGCCTAATGTATCTTTGGCTTTATTCAAACGACATATTATTTGCGACGCATGCTTATCTGGGCCCTCTCGGACAGCCGGCCTGGCTCTCAAAGCAGTGGTTGCACACGATCAGCGTATTCACACAAGTCGCATCCCATACCAAAGACCGCCCCTATCACGTCAGGGTCACAACTTTGCCAGTCACTTTACCGGTTACTTGATTGAAGCTTATCTATGTCTTCGGGTGAGAATAAAACCACTTTGTAAGTCGATTTTTATCTAATTTAATTACCAAGAGCCTACAACTTATATACTATGCATTGAAACCTAAAACTAAGATTGTCCATCATACATGCTTATATCGAATCAATCTATACAGACATGACTTGAACGTCGAGAATGTGCCTTCCGCCACAGTATGTGTTGCAAGTACTGCATCAGTAAGTACTTTACCTTGATTCAGTTTTGGTTCTTTATTTATTTCTCTCCCAGATACACGCACAGATACAAGTTTACCGAAGATTTTTTAACTGTCAAATTTTATGCAATTACTGATTATTTATTAACTGGCCATAATATTATAACTTAACATAAACATGGTTGTATTCTCAAATGGGACTTGCAGAGCACACAAAACAGTACATTATTCATAGGTTGCTACCCTACATCGTCATAGGTAATATTGAACGTTAAACAGATTTTTTTCCAACACCATAGAAACAGGTCAGGTCAAGAGTACCCGAAAGCGACGATCATTTATGAAGAGACTAATGAATATTGATGAAGCAAATGAGATATGTCAGGACCGTAGCAAGTAGAACAAACTGGTCTCTGTTTACCCCTGTGGGAAAGAGGCGTGACTGTATGTATGTATAAACCAATGAGTAAGTCGTCAACATAGATCGCTTTAGCCTTTGGCGTGTCCCAAACAAAGTCAGTGCACGCTGTTTCCATTACACCGGCACACACTGATGCGTCCGTATAATAAATCCTGAATGTAGTTGAAGTGGCAATTCGCTCCTTTTTTCTTAAAAATCATACCACGCCGTGCTTTTAAACCGTAATGAAAAGGCTCCATTGGTTCCGAAAATGAGAGATGAGTCTTCTTTTGTTTCGCACAGCCTGAGAGCAATGGTACGAAAAAATCTAGAATTTTCGCAATGCATGTTTTTGTTCCACAGAATTTAATAAAGGGAATGCTTTACTTTTCTTCTAGAAAAAGAAGGTTGATCTTATCTTTTCGATTTATGTCGAATGAACTTGGGTATTTGGTTATTTGAGTGGATGCAGAGGTGAAGGTTACGAGTTCAAAGCCGCTGCTGTAAATTGTGTATCGTTGTTAGAAATTCCATCACTATTTTCATCTCTCCAGGTGTTTACTGAGAACCTCCTTGTACTTAACAAATATAAACGTTATTTTCCTGGGGTTATTAAACTTCTCCATTTGTACCGTGAAGTTTTTACTAGAGAAATAAATTAAGGTAATATTATTGTAAACTGTAAATCTGTCAGATATACAGTCATGATTACATAGATCACGGCTGTATTTCTAGATGAAGAAGGCAGAGCAAACGAAATGTCACATAGTCAAAATCATGACTATTTCACACTTCGCAGCCACTTCTAGCATATTTCTAGCATTCAAGTTAATAAATAGGTCTAGTACTGACAGGATACTGGACTGTCGCATAATGCATACCTAAATCTATTAATCTTTAGTCACCTCTTATGACATCCATGGAAGAAATGGAGAGGTGTTTTCTAAACCAGACACCACACGGTGGACTAAATATACTCATACATACTAAATTTGCAGTTTCGCCTCTTTCCCACGGGGGTAGACAGAGACTATTAATTTATTCCACTTGCTACGAAAGCTCATCAAAATATGTCCAAGTCTAAAACCATCCTACAATATTGAATATTCAGGGAATAATAATTATCCATACTAAAATGTGAGTTATTATCCAAAACTGTGCTTAATTGTGCTTAAATATCTTAATAGAATTCTCGCATAGTAATTAGCATAACATGAATTCCTTACCGCCTTAAGGGCAATAAACAATGCGGTGATGATTTCAACGCCCGTTCTCGTGACAAGCGCGCTGGCACAGATGGATGGTTGGATTGTACGTTGTAATGTATTCTTGAATGTCTTGAATTGTCATACACTTACCTATTTTAAGTAAAGATCTTATTATGTACTACTTATTTGTAATGCGAGTTCATTATTCATTAAACTACTAAAAAAACCTAAAAATTAACCACATAATTAATTTAAATGAGGCATCTTCAAGACTGCCTCGAGGTGAAGTGCCTAAAAGACTGGCGGCGCTCCCTGTCTGAATGGCGATGCCAATTCGTTGTCCAAGGAACACGCCAACCCTTTGGTAACCTGTGATTCTGATAAAATTTCGACTGATCAACTGGTTTGCGTGCTACATGTAAGGTTAAAATGGGACAGAAATAAGGCTTACTTTTGTTTATAAATACAAATACAAACATACCTATATCACGCCTGTGTTTCCAAATATGGTAGAAAACGCACACGAAACGCTACAAATACAAAACCATGACTATTTCACGATTCGTGGCCACATCTAGCAAAATTTTAATAGGTTTTAAGTTGGAAGGTATAATAGTGACAGGTTGGTAGCAAGCCTTGGGCGACAGACTAGCAAGAGGTCACTATAATACCTTGCTTATCTTACTTAGAACCTAAAAAAATATGCTAACGTGTATATGAAGCGTAACATACTAAGTTAAAATTTTGACTATGTATGGTTGTGTCCTATGCTTATTTCATTTGGAAATACATGCGTGATCTATGCGGTGAAATTAGCAGTAGTAACATCGTACTCCTATAACCATGGCTTAATTCCCAGAACACGTTAGGGGCAATAACGATGACTTCACCGATTGTCATGAGAAACGCGCGCTGACACAGTTGCCGACGGCCACCGAATTAATCGTGGGTCGTAAATTATATGCGGCGAAGTGATTCGTGTGTGATCGGAACACAGACTTATATCGAAATAGACACCGGCCCCGAGTGGTGCCGGGTTAGAATAGTACCTCCCCTTTCTTCCCGTGGGTGTCGTAAGAGTCGACTCTGGGAAAGGCTTAGTGTATTGTGGGCGATGGGCTAGCAACCTGTCACTGCAATATCACGTTTAACCGTCTGGTTACACTGAAATTGCTAAACGTGGCACTGGATTTTTGAATTCATGTGTTCTGCTTACCCCTCTTGGGAATACAGGCGTGAGAATATGTATGTATGTGTAGATACCGCGAGTTTTTGCATTTGTATAAAAACCAAGCGTGGCACTTTTTCTCTACCTACTGTAACGTCACCATGAGCGCTTTAGCGATGGGAATTGAAAGTCCGAGTGAAACTGATTCAAAGGTGACGCCGTCTTATTCAAGTTATCCTGTCTCTAGGAAGTTAAACCTAATCTAAGTGGTACAAAACTAAATGAAATCGCGTCAAAGGACGAGTATTGCTCTTCCTTTTGGCTCCGTTTTGGCACGCGAAGTACATACACTTGAGTCATCTCTTTCGCTATAAGTCTGTAGATCGGAACTTGTTTTATAGCAGTCCTTTTTAAATAGGACGGGTAACTGTTTGAAAAGATTAATTGTTTAAAAATGATGCATAAGTTTAGAAGAAGAGTCCTATAGTGCGTTTGTTTAGACAATTAAAGGAACTAAGCGAAACAGTCAATTCATTTAGGTCTCTGTCATAAAATGCGGTCCCAGTTGGCAGTTTTACAAAGTTACGAGACATGGTTTGCTTACAGTTAGTTGACTAAAGTAAAACAAACTACAAGTGCCTTTTTATCTTAATAGCAATTAAAAACAAAGCTCCTTAAAAACACTTTACATTCTTGAACTATTTTGTCTGCGGTTAAAATCACCATGCATTTTTCGTGTAGTGACACGTGTTTCGTTTAGTGTTGAATAGTGATTCAAACACTACTAAACTGGTCTATGAATTCAGTCTCAAACACTAGTCTTTTTCGCCATTTCAATTGCAAATCAAATCCACAATTTTTCGATTCAATAATAGCATTAAATTAAACCCTTTATCTGAAAAAACGGATAACAACAACACAATGATCACCGATACTCTTTTGTTTCCCTGTGACGATACACATTAGCACATTCCCGGTACGATCCAGGCAACCACCGGATCGAGTCGTAAAAGCCAGACCGTTTACGAATCACCCAATTATTGGGCACGTCACGTATCGCCTGCTTTATAATTTCCGCCGCCACATTGTTTTATTGCCCTAACAGTTTCATAATGTTCTGCAACTTTGTATGCTTTTGTTTTGTGTATGCGACGCCACAGAATCGGTAATATTACTTATAGAAGCTCCACGATCATGTTTAGTGTAAAATGTTGCTGTCTCTGTCAACCGTAAGGGCCTGTTCACACTAGCGATTCTTTTCGGCGATTTTTAGGCGATGCGAGATGGCTGCGATATCGCCGCGATTTTTATGAGGCAGCTTTCTCGCCCCGTGCTCACGGCGATCTCGCATCGCCTAATGCTAGCCGCAGACTTTTCTCGAAATCTCGCCTCGGATTTAAACTACGGAGTGGACCTCCCATGGAGACGCGAGAAGGCATAATAAGGAATGGTTATGGTTTCATCATGTCTTCTCCATATCATAGCTATTGTATTAATGGCCGGCTCAACCAAACGAGGATGAACAGAACTCTAGTCATGGGCTTGGATTAACTCACTCTTTACCAGCGAGTATATTATTTTTTCGTGTGAAAAACTGGGTAAGAATTTATACACAACACAACACATCATCACGCCTGTATTCCTAAATGAGGTAAGCAGAGCGCATGAGGCGCTACATAGACAAAACCATGACAATTTACGTTTGGAGGTCACTTCTAGCGTATTTTTTAGGTTTTGAGTTGGCAAGTATAATAGTGACAGGTTGCTAGCCTTGCGCCTAAAATATACCTTAACCTATTTAAGACATCCACGGAAGAAATAGAGAGGTGTTTTTCTAAATTCGACACCACACGGACATCATAGTCTTGTCATGATTGTACGTAAGGTAACGGCACCAGTTATGGACGGTTTAAGCTGACAAGCAACAGTGATGGACACTTCATTCATAAATTAAAGACCATAGAGTCGTGAATTGATTGTTGTAAAACAAATTACTTTTCCTTAGTGGGTAGTAAATAAGAGTCATTGTCCATTACCGGTGACTTTACCTTACCTATGTACAAACAAGTTTTCATTTTCTCGAAAACAGTCAAACCAACTTTATTGCTCGTGAATGCAATCCTAAAAATGATCAAACAAATTCAATCCATTGATAGAGTAAATAGTAATTTTCCAATGATTCAGCTAATATTAGTGTTTGGAGCCAATATTTGGCGAAGCGACCTGACGTGCTGGTTAAAATTAAACTGGATAGCAGTCATTACAACCAGCTAATGATCCTGTAGCGTGGTTCAATTTAAATTTCTGATTATTAGCATTTCCAAAATACACCTAAATTAACAGTGAAATAAAACGAATACACTTCTGTATTATTGAGATTAGCTTGATTTCTTTCGGGCCCTTCATTGGGACGTGTGGCACACTGCAACCAATAATAGGTCAGGAATGGGCCTGAAACATTTAGAGACAATATAGATATAAAGATCTGAGTGTATCCGTTTTTTTCACTATGAGTAAGACTCACGATAGTTTTAAGTCCAAACCTAATAATGTTTAATATTAAGGCTGTCATCACTAAAGTTTCTTTTTATTGTTAAAAATTAGTGACTATAGCCCGTTTGGTCTCAAATTTAGAACAGCATATTTCCATTTCTTCTGTGGAATTTATTAGAGGTTGAGTAAAATAGGTTAAGGTATGTTGAAGGAGACAGGCTAGCAGCCTGTCACTGTTATGCCTCTTTTATCAAATTAGGTTTAGTCTTTGTAAAGTTTCGTGTGCTCTTTCTACTTTCTTTGGGAATACAGCCGTGATATACGTATTTATAGTTATTAGCATTCGCTCACTCACTCACCAACGAGTTAAAAACAAATTGAAATTAAAATCAACTAAGTAAGCCGTAAAACAGATAACCACAAACCCTTCTATTAATTCTATAACATTTCGAATCCAAATAATCTAACAAAAAATTAAATTAGTGTTCATTCAGACCCAAAACGATTTATATGTAAATTTTACAAAAACACACTTCACGATAAATCTGCTTTCTAATATCAGAATTATAATGTTCCCTCTTTAATAGTGACAATGACAGTGCAATAACAATTTTCGTTAACATGAAGTGAATCGCCGTGGAATCACCATAAACGATGGAGTTAATTCAATCCACTCCTACGCTATGGACATATGCGCCCAATGGTTTAAGGCTGCGGTTCTACTATGTCATAGTCATAGGCAAACGGAGCTGAGAGAAGCCAAGCTGTAAATGAAGATAATTTACTAAGAATCATCTATGTGGATGCTTGAAATGCTTTTCAACCTTTTTTATGGTGCGTTTCTCTCACTAGATAAAAAAAGTCGCGAAACCCTTACTTTTCGATACTTTGATTTATGATTACCTACCGTGCGGTATCGGGTTTAAAATAACACTAACTTCTGCATGTCATGCGTGGATTTGGTAAAAGCAACTAAGGAATCAGATTACGGTATATTTCCGGCGATATGCAAGAAGCGGCAACGCAACGTGAAATAGTAGAGGTTTTGTTTACGTATCGTATCGCGGGCTCTGTCTACGCTCGAGTATCAAATAACGGAGACGAGATGTAGATTTCGTGTAATATGATTGGTCGACCCCACATGCCTCGTATCCGCAGCGCTCCGCTCGCCTCCGCCTCAGTGGAGCCGCAGCCTTAAGGGCCCGTAGTGTCTATTAAGTCAATTTATCACCAGTTAGGGCGTGACGGTGAAAGCGTTAAGAATGTGATCGATCGCTTGGAGATGTGACCCTTAATGGGGGTCCACGAAGTTTAATATACGGTAGTTTATTGATAATACAAGTGCAAGTGATTTAAAAAGTAGTTTTTTCACACGAACCGGCACCTATTAGCTCGCCATTTCTTCAGTGTATATTTAAAGCTCCGAACGCATTGACAATGGAAATGGACAACGCGGTGGTGTCATAGTAAATAATAAATAATAATAATAAAAAAAAATAGTAAACGAAGTGCGCGATCTTTCGTTTTATTTCGAACATTACAACCGATACAGTGACGCCAGCGCGCCGCCCCGCTTCTGCTGTCAGTGTGTTTGGAGCTTTAGAGGCAGCTAAGGACATTAAGTTAAATTATTAAATATCATAGGCGACTGGCTTGCAACTTATTTCTGTTATAATACCACTTTTGTTTATCTTAAAAACATATCTACAAATACTCAAAAATTGGGTATAAAATGAGAAATACAAGCGTTTTTTTGTGTCATTTTCTTATGAATGAATGAATGTGCCTTTTAAATTGTTCACTCGTGCATTTTCCTCTAAAATTATGCATAAAACTGTTTAAGTGTGCTGCGCAGAAAATTAAGTCCACAAAAATAATTAAAAAATCACTTTCATCGTTCAAAATATAAAATAGAAGCATTCAGCAAAGCTAAAGTGCACTGCATTAAACTCGGCGTCGTTTAATTAACTATGAGATGTCAAGTGAAATATTTATCAAGTGTTTGCTTTAGCAACGTAGTATTTTCGACGGAAGGCGTCTTAGGTCCTTTGACACTAAATCCTACCGTTTTTACGTCTTCTACTATGAATGGTCAACGGGTATCTTTAAGATGAGAACGTGCGGCATCTATAATAATAATATTGATACAAGATTGAACATTGTCCTATAACAGGGGTCACCAAATGGCGGACCGCGGTCCGCATACGGACCGCCGACCCATTGTATGCGGACCGAGAAAATATTATCGTCATTCATCTTCAGGATTTAAAGTCAATATTTTGCACCAATTCCACTCCAAACTTCAGACATAAAAAATATAACTAAATTCTTCTTCATAAAAAAATTACATTTTACTCATTGGTATTTATTATACCTACCTTTGTAGTTACCGTAATTAGCTACCTTTGTTCAATTTTTTTAAATGTGCGGACCGCGAATGTCATTTCATTTCTTAAAATGGACCCCGAGGGAAACTAATTGGTGACCCCTGTCCTATAACAACAACCCGCTGTGTGATTTATATTTTAAAATGTGTGGCGTCTTAGATTAAATTGTTTTATTCGTCGTGCGTATTTCATGTTATTGCGTTATTGATTATTGTGTTATCCAATATCGCTTACAATGCTACGAATTTCTCTAATCTTCAATGTGTTTTTTATAAACGCCGTTTTAAACAAAGAAGTACGATTTCGTTTTTGAAAGACTCTTGAAATAACTTCTGAATTGTGATAAAGAAGATTGTAGTCATTTCAGTTGCAATCGCAGTCAACTGATTTGAAGAGGAAAAAAAGCTTAGACTGTAACTACGATTTACCACGTTCTCGTCTCCTGGCATAAGTGATCAGTGTCTTTAACTGTCTATTCTGAACGCTGAGTCAGACATTAACACAGATATTTTATTTATATCACGCTTTCCTGGAATCTAATTGTGTCTTATTACCATCAGGATTGCTTTCGTTTAAAGGATAAAGGACTGTCAATGTAATAATAATAACAGAAATGCATTCTTGATTTCTCTAAGCATCAAAATTGAGATGAACCAACTATTTTGTTTCCGGGTGTCATACTGTTAAGTCTGTTTTGTATGAAATCACAGATATAATCATAAATAGAAAGTACAAAGGTGGTCCATCCCAAAATAAATAAAAATTGGAATAAAGTTTCCACACGGGCCCAATGTGGATTGGAATGCATCCTCACGATGTTTTTCCTTACTGTTTAAATCCTACCAAGACGGATAAAACACTTTTTTTATTATTACAGTGTCAGCATCAGCGAGTCAGTGTCAGCGATAAGTGACATTACTGAACTATGGTCTAATACTGACGTGACGTCTACTGCTTGACATAGTGTAGCTACTGTCGTGTCCTTAACATTAAATATTATTATTTCATAGAAAAGTAGAACTTCGGATAACATCTCTCCATTTCTTCCCTAGATATTGTAAGATGTGACTAAGGAAATTAGGATAAGGTATGTTTTATTCGCCAAGCTTGCAACCTTTCATTCTTTCATTGTTATACCCTAAAAATAGGGTTGGCGAATAGCCACTGAGTATGATTTGTTGATGAGTTCCCGTTCTCCATGCAGAATCTATCGCCAACAGCATTAGTAGTCGAGGGAAGCCGAAAGATTAAATCGGTCATTTTACGCGTCCGCTTGTAATGCAGCGCGTCGATGCATCATCATGTAAACTTAATTGTCGTTTTGTGACTGGCATACTGATACCGTATTTATTACTTGTATAACTGTACTTTAGATTTATCGTCGGTTTTGTGAATATTTACGAGCAAGCGTGAATTGGAATTGAAGGAGCTTATGGTGACTTCTAATTAAATAGCTATGTGACATATTTTTTTTTCAAGTAAATGTAGGCAGGTAGGCAGAGTACACGGAACGCCACTATGTTATACAATATCATGACTATTTCACGTTTTTAGCATATTTTTAGATTTTAAGATAGAGTATTGATGGGCCAGTAACCTGCCGACCAAAAAGATACTTACCTTTACCTATTTCCTTAGTCTTACAATACCCACGGATGATTAAATAAACCGGCCAAGTGCGAGTCGGACTCGCGCACGTAGGGTTCCGTACCAAAAACTGCAAAAAATCAGAATTTTTGTAT
>BHDV01021710.1:52274-88262 GCA_005406045.1 Adoxophyes honmai
AACCGCAACCTTCTACGTTAAGCCGTTTTCGAGATTAGCGCGCACAAACAAACAGACAAACAGACAAACAGACAAACAGACAAACGGACAATAATTCTAAAAACTATTGTTTTGGGTTCTATTACGCTAATAAATAGCCCTAGTAACAGTTTTTCTCAAATATCTTCAATGTACAGACACGGACTTGTTACAGATTTATTATATGTATAGATATACATAGATAGATAGATAAATTGTCACAATGATACATGCCATTATACATCTAAAACGGTTCTGTCTGTGTAGCGTTTGATGTGTTCTACCTACTGCATGTGGTAATAAAGGCGGAATGTTTGTATGTATGTATTTACTGTCGTGACATTTATAAGCCCATGTTCGCCCATCACGTCCCACTTCTTGCCCGCTTCTTCTTCATAAGGATTTTTACTGACCCTATTTTTGCGACGCGATGAGCACAAAAATAAGAACATTCAGATATAAAATTAAAATTGCCATTAATTTCGTCATGAAAGTAAAAAAAAATACAAATTATTAAATTGCTGATGCTCTGCATTAGGGTGAGTTTCAAAAAAATTGTACATAGTTAAGGGCTTTAATAAAAACAAAAGTTAATTGATTCTTTTGTGTAACGACAATTACCCATACATTTTGTATAGGTAATTTTCGTTACACAAAAGACGCGATCGTGATTTTGTTTTTATTAACCCTTAATTTATGTACAATTTTTTTGAAACTCACTCATTATTAGGAATAACCCCATATTTAAAGATTTCACTTTTTTTTGACAGCCACGTCCAGAGTTAATCAGTTTTGCAGCGCGACATATTGACGGCGTCGCCGTGTCGTCACTGACCGATTGGCCCTTATACGACTCAAGCCGAGTCAGCGCTTCAGGATTCTGATTTACATACTGTGACATCCTTAACTCATTAAAGTCGATGGAAACACCATTCAACTCGTACCCGAGGGACTCATAAAGTCTACGAAATTGGTAATTACCAAGTCACGTGTCACGGGCTGCTAGCGTGGCCTCAAGGGCGAGATTACCGGAATTTAAGGATAGGAAGGAATTCCGGAATATTATTTTAGTTATTGAGACTTTTGGGTACGGATTTAAGATTTTTGGTGCCTTTGTCGGTTTTCTCTCGAGACGTATCGAAATTCGAGAGAGATTAAGTATTACGTAGAAGTTTATGTGTGACTTTAATGATCCCAAACAAGCCCATTCTAGATTGCGTTAGGCATGAATCTGTGCACTCAAGAATCAAAATGTTCTCTGCCTAAATCCACATTATAATATCCCTACTATAAGTTCGGATGCAATAACATGACTATCCACGTATAGTGGCCAATTGGGGCATTTATTTATGTTTTGAGTTGGCAGGTATAATAGTGACTGGTTGCTAGCTTGTCGCCTAATCGCCTAAAATATAAATGCAGCATACATTGAGAAAAAAAACTAGAAAACCATTTTAGCTTGCCCTAAAAGTTTATTTTCATACAATTTTTCGACGCCTTAACAGAATACAGGGTGATACAAATGCACAAAAAAAGGCGACCATTAGTAGCGGAACAATCCTAACTCGCGAAGCAACAATAATTGAGGCAACGACATCTCGTAACAATTCTATACGAGTACAAAGCAAATACATACTGTAGTACTACTCGTGAATACTTAGGGACTAACAAGTTCGTTTGCAGATAATTTTCTTTGAAGTGTCACGCTTGTTAACGTGAGCCTTCGTACCGAGGGTTCCTTTAGAATTATTCGAAACTGTTTACGATATAATGCTTTAAACTTCGATTCTAACTCGTGTTAAACACTTATGCGGGCTACACACGTAACGAAATGCTTAAAATGTTTTTTTAGACGCGTATACTTGACCACTGGTTGAAATATTTGCAGCTAATGTCCGGCCACCCTGTGTATATATATATGTATGAAATATTTTATTTTATTTTAAACAGAAAAACAGTCATGTTAGAGAATAACACCTCTCTACTTATTCTGTTAATTTCTTAAGAAGCGACTAAGGAGATAGATTGAGGTATGTTTTAGGTGACAGGCTAGCAACCTGTCATTATTTTTCCTCGTTCAACCAATTAAAGACACCGCACAGTTGTTTTTATTTTAAGCGGAATATTACAAAGATTTTTTTCCTTGTAATCTGGCTTCAACAAGTAGGTACAATGTTTTATGATATTTTAAACAGTATCACTAATGTTTACAGTTTCTTTTGTATCGTATGTTATAGTTTACGCACTGTAATATGAATCCTAAATTTAAATCGAACGCGAAACACTTGTTAATAAATTAACGTCACGTATAACCTCCATACCTCTGACAACCTCTAGACCTCCAACATAACTGTTTATCGCAAGCGATACGAAACTATAAGGTAACACCAATTAACATATAACTTAATCTTAACCCTATTCATGCCCAAGACGAGATAACCCCGAAACGAGTTCGGACACGCGGATTCCATGTACTCTAATCACTTTAACACGATCAAGCGTCGTCCCAGGGCGCTATCAGTGTTTGAAATTGACTGTTAATCGTTCAAGTTTGACGTTTAGTCAAAGATAGATTAAAATTTATTGATCCCTGGGCCCCTTTCTTGGCGGCGTAAAAAGCCGTAAGCGCCATTGGGTGGTTGAAGAGATATGTTCTTTTAAGTTGGAAAGGAAAGTTAGCTTGAGCGCTGATTTGAGAGGGTTAACGCTTTGATAAGTTTGTCAAGTCTTGTAAACATCACTGCAGCGGTATTTTTAAGCGATTAGCACGGAGTAATTAAGAAAAGAATGCGTTTTGAAGTGGTTTTTCTTTCAAAGTGACAAAATTTATAAAACTGTAGTGGGAGAGGATTACACATGTTAACTGAATGACTGAAGTAGTCATTAATGTGAAGAATTATTGTTAACAATTTATCTTTGTATTACTTAATCTACAAAATCAACACCATTTTGCTAAACGCAACGTTTTTTTCATTTTTCACGCCTGCGCTTTGCCTCCGATATATAGTGGGTATCCAAATTGGCCAGAAACATGTCAATCTGATCCCAATGTAAAGACACAAGGGTATTCTTTTGGTTAAACTACCATTTTCATAATGTACGAACACACAGTTTAGAAAATGTTGTGATGAATTAAATAAAAAATTGCAAGAACTTTTAACTGAGGCTCCAGGTTAATCCGGCCAAATGATGTTAAACAGGTTGATTATGACTGTTAAAATGACACTTTATCTTAAACTTTTTCATCTTTCCAAGTTCCACAATTATTTATGGACAAAGGGGACAAAAGTTTCGATATTGCAAAGTAACGGACACGGTTACACTTCGGTTACGACAGCATTAACGCAAATGTCAAGCCAAATTAGTCATTCGCCAGAATTTGTGGCCCCAAATAGCGATCAACTTTTATAAGTTACCAAAATTTTAATAAAGTTGTTTCGTATAATTTATGTCGCTGTCCACGTCCCATTCCAGGATTAATTAATTCATTACAAAAGTTGAGTAACAAGGTGGGTCGTTCAATTTTAATTGAATGGATTTTGCCGTAAATATTTATTTATTGCCTCATTATGACAAAATGATATTTTGGCGACGCGAAATGCGTTGCGGTGCTCCGTAATTTGAGGGCATTGTTCGGGTTAAGTTTTCAATAGGTCGCCGAGTTACGATTGGACAAGTTTGAAGGATTAATTAAGTGAACGAGATGACGTTGTGTTAAAAGGGAAATTTTAGGTTCCGGATTGGAAAATGAACGCCGTAAAACAACTGCCGTGCTCACGAAATTTTAATGAAGCCGATGTTTTTGGTAATTTTAACAATGACTAAAAATCGAGCATGTTTGATGTGAAAATAATATTTAAAAACACACATACATATATACATAGGTGCATGCGTATAATCACGACTATGTTCCCAAATGGGGTAGGCAGAGCACATGAAACGTGACATTGGCAAAACCATGATTATGACTATTTCACGCTTCGCAGACACGTTTAGCATCATTTTGGGTTTGAAAACAGATATAAGAGGTAGTAAAATTTTACGAGTATAACCACAATATCCTGTATGGTATCGGGTCGAGAATAGCACCTCTCCATTTCTTCCGTGGATGTCGTAAGAGGCGACTAAGTAAATGGTTTTAGGTATTCTTTAGGCGACAGGCTGGCAACCTATTATACTACCTTTTCTATCTGTTTTCAAACTTAAAATGATGATAGAAGTAGCTGCGAAGCGTGAAATAGTCATAATGATGGTTGTGTCTATTTCACGATTTTTGAGCTCTGCCTGCCCTATTTGGGAACATAGGCGTGATTATATGTATGTATATGTATGTATGTAGTATTCCTTAGCCTAATCACTACAACCTAAAAGTGTATGTCTCCTTGCGAAACTAAGATAGCAAATCGTAAATTCACATCTCAAGAACTGCCATTACAAAAGTTGAAGCCTATCTCGCCTCGCCGTATCATTTCATTCAGAAAACAATGCTCTATCTCAGTTGGTAATAAATCCATAGCAACTTACGCGATGTGGCAATAAAGTTTACAGGTATTTTGCGGAATAAGAGAGCAGAACAAATTGCCCACCAAAGCCCAGAGGCGTCGTAAAGATTCGAGCTTAGTTCCTAGGCGTCTTGTTGAAACATGTTACTCTCTCGGGTGCACGACCTTTCGAACTCCCGTAGACGTTCCAGCCGTGTAACAATAATTACAAGGATAAGGGTGAAGAAAAACCGGGTAAGTGCGAGTTGAAAGTTCGCATGAAGGGCCCGTGAGGTCAACAAGTGCCTACCTGTACCACAAAATACATAAACATCTCGCTTATACTCCTAAATGGGGTAGGTACCTACATGAAACGATACATAGTCAAAGTGAAAACCTGCGTCAGCGCGTTGCCTTGGCCCTTGGATCAGTGATACATGCTTTTACTTAAATAATCCTGCCTCCACATTTAGTACACTATGATTGTTTTTATGTAAATTTTTACCATTTTTTTTTGTAATAGTTTTTTTTTATATATATTTTTGTTTTGAAAAAATGACTTTCTGCCAAGTTTCTTGCGGCGCATTCTTCTTGGCAATGATGGTCTTTCCGAAGCGCTGGTTAAGAGGGCGCACACATTTTTTACGAACGTAATATAAGATCAGGTGGGGGAAGAGAAATTCAGGGGCAGGGCAGGGGTAAGAGGCACCACAGACCATAACTCGTCGAGTTATGAGTGATTATGGTCTGTAGAGCCCTCTTATCCCTGCGTTTCTCTTCCCCCACCTGACCTTAGTGGTTTTGGACCAATGTTTAAAAAAACGTGAAATGTAAATTAACTCATATTTAGCCATGAAAAAAATATGGTTAGACTAAGCATATTCTGTAAATTTACGATAAAATTGTTTCATTTGTAATTACATTAAAATCAATGAGAAAAAAAATAAAGTAATGGTTCAACTTTCAAATTATGTAAAATGATATTTGAATAATAAAAACCAATAATTTGATTCATGTTACTCCGTTATTCCCCAGTAAACTATATTGTCTATCAGATAATAACAAGTTTATATCGTTTATGGTAAATTTTAATGGCAAATTTTCAAGTGAAAGACAGCTCTGACGCGTATTTTTGTGAAAACCCTTCAACAAATTGGCTAAGTAAAAGAAATCTGTGTTGCTAATAAAATATTTTTTTCCGTTAATCCCTAGAAAAAGAGTTTATTTATATGTTACAGTAGTTTTTCTTTAAAAACTTAAGGATTTATAGCTTTCTAAAGCATTGGAAAAACATCAAAATCACCGAATTTTGTGTGCACGCTCTTAAATAAAAAATGCTGTAGTGCTCTTAGGAGCCTATTTGCATAAATAAAGTTTTGAATTTTGAATTTTGAAAGCCATGACTATTCCACGTTTCATAGCCACTTCTAACAAAATTATAGTTTTTAACATAGATGACAAAGGTATAATAGTGACAGGTTGCTGGCCTGTCACCTAAAGCATACTTTAGCCTATTTCCTTATATTCCTAATCGCCTCTTACGAAATCTACGGAAGAAACGGAGAAGTCTTACTTTCTATAATGGAATCCCCTATAAATATATTTTTATTATGATTTTAGTATATAACGTTGTTGTTATAGCGGCAACAATATACATAATTTGTGAAAAAGTCAACTATCTAGGTATCGTGGTTCTTGTAAAGCTTGGTGACAAATGGAGAGACGGACAAACGGACAGACAGCAAAATTCATTATAAATATAGTCTCCTTTTTACACTTTGGGTACGGAATCCTAAAAGGCTCTTTCAGAAATCCTCTTTCATGTCATTATGTTCTTGTAAGCAATTTTGTAGAAGTTTTCTCAAAAACTTTCTCCGTCGCAGTGTAATTTTAAGGCAAAAGTGCTTTGTCTAGCATGACTAATGGGAGACGTCTTTTGAATAATGTTATTACTATTTTTCTATCAAATTTACCTATTGCTGTGTTCATTTGTTAGCAATTTCTTATTTGCTATTCTCTTTTTGAATATTTGATTAAGTTCGTCTGGGTAGAATGGAATGATTCACAAATCAGATATTTTTAGGTAATGACCAATGACAATTGGAAGAATAACTAAAACAAAACACAGTTTTATTTTGCTTGACAAATAAAAAATTACGTGGACACAGGACTTAGAAGTCCCTAGTGACAATGGTAGGTACTCTAGATACAATGTTTATGAAGGTGTGACGTCAGAAGCACCTTCTGAGGAAGCACCCATTCTAGATGCCTATTTTTAGTTATTTGATAAATCTAAAAATACGTGTCCCATATTTCTATCTAACATTTTAACCTTGTTTTCATCCATATTATAAAAATGGGTAGTTCTTATAGTTCTCAAAGATACCTAGAAAACTTTTTGGGAGGCTTTACTGTGTGTGTGCAATGGAAGTTTTGAATATACATGTGGGCTAGTATTGTTGTCTAACAAAAAAATTACAAATGAAAAACAATTTATAGCGTGTTGTTTTGTTTATTACAAATATTTCTCATTATCTTAATCACAGTTTTCTGCTTATTGTCAAAGCATAATAACATAATTACCACCTACCTCATTTACACTATAAAAAGTACCAACATTATAATTGCATGAACTTTGCGGGTTTCTTGTTTCTGCACTCTATTTGCGGCTACGTTAATTAACAATTTTCTTGAACCAACCTTTAATTTGCTTTGGTTGCCGGTGCATACCAATCACAAACATAAACATCATGTCTGTATTACTAAAAGGGGTAGGCAGAGCCACAAAAGTAAATCTATGACCATTTCAGATTTAAAACACAATTTAAGATTTAAAAGTTAAACAAAACAGTACTGGCAAGTTTACAAAACTGATGACAGTTAAAACGGGTAAAATCAGAATACAATTTCGTAGGTAGTTTTAAAACCAAATGAATTCATACCAAATGTATCAGCTCATGTTGTAAATAGTAAAGTCGCGTTTTCACCTAGTGTTCTGAACGAGCATTCGTTCGTTCGTGCGGTAGATGAAAACGCTCAACCGTTCGAATGTGTTCGTTCAGCGTTTTTTCATTCAAGTGAAAACAGATGTTGTCTGTTTTGAACGAACATAAGCCGAACAGCGAATACTAGGTGAAAACGCGGCTTTACGAGAGTGTAGTCTAATATTTTTAAAATCGTAACATCAATAGCGTGGTATAAGTGAACAACTTAGTAAGGCACCTGTTGTATGTGTGAGTAATGAGTATCTATTCTTTTATAATTAACTATTTTTAGTACGTAATATCGTATGGTTTGCAAACTCATTGTTTGTTCATTTTTCAAGTTTCATAATTCCTGTACACTTTTGATTGGCACGACTGTCACGATAAGGTACAAATAGTTTTCAATATCAAGTAATTGTCTTCGTATTTTCATTGTAAACTGTACACAACATACAAAAGGTGACTTACTTAAATTTTTCATCTATACACACTCGAGCACTCTTATTGTACGCGTAACAATATTAGTATAAATTAATTTATGCATACCAATAAAGACCCATTGTTACGACCCCCAGGCGGTCGCGGCCCCCAGATTGAAAACCACTGGCCTAGTGTAAAGGCGACTGCATTAAGCGAACAGCCTAATGCAATCGCTGCTTTATAAAATATCTAAGCAAAACTAGCGCAGTTGTCAGTCGGCCATTGAGTCAGCATATCAGTGGTTGGGTAGCCATCCCTGTCAACGCAGTAAAAGATGTCTCCAACGTTCTGATTGGGTTGATAGTTCCCATTGCCCTGGCACGTCTCTGTCACCATCATGCCTTTCTCAGGGAAGTACAGCATGGTGTCGCGGGCGCAGTCTGGAAACAATGGAAGTATTAGAAAATCACATTAGTATTAATGTTGAAGTGGCAATGGGCCCACATTGGACGAAGCGCAGACTGATGGCCGGTGGAGTCGAAAAGTGTTAAAGTGGAGACCACGGACCAGCAAGCGCAGCGTGGGACGTCCACCTACAAGATGGACGGACGACCTTATAAAGGTCGCCGGTTGCTTCCAACAGGTACTAATGTTCAACACACACACATATAAACTTTTATCTTTATAATATTAGTGTGTACATACTAAGCTTATGGCACTACCGCGGGCCTTATGCAAAGTATGCAAAATGAAAAGTAGCCTCTACCTATCTTTCATTGGGACTTATAATTATAACTTACTATATACGAAATTAATTAAATTGCTACGTACCCCGCTCAAGCATTAAACTATAGCCAAGAAATTTTGCGCAATGCGCAATTGACCGAGAGAAAGAAATTGAGCTTCAGTGCACGGTATGAAATTTGCAAATCAACTCTGCAAATTTATACTGAAAGAGGAATTCTAACATTATGATTCCTTAAATGTGAGGCTATAATTTTAGGATTATTTCCTGATTTAAGAAAAAGAAACTACCTACTATGAGATTCACACGTAAAATAAATGAAATCATTGGGAGTCGCGCATCACTAGATGACAATACAGAATCATAGTAACGAAGAGGGATATCTATAGTTATAATTAAAAACGTTACATGTTAATCCCATCACTTTAAAGCGACTTACCAGTTTATTTTACGATTAAAATTGTTGTTTTAAACTCTAAAAATCTTGTAGATACACACATATTTCCTTGCGCTGGCACCAGTGTTATATAAAATCCACTTAAAAGAAACACTTACTGCAATTCATTCCGGCCATTTGACTCGACATAGCTTGCCAGGCGCCCAAGATTTCGCCCTCCTTATTCGTGCAATAGGCACTGTAATGGAAAATAGAAATAACACTGAATTTTCTAGAAGCATTGTAGTCGTATTTCGGTCTGAGCTAAATACATAGTACTTTCTGGTGTTAATGGAGCTCCTGGCTGGTATGGAGCATTGTTGAACAGCTTGAAGTAATGTAGATATAGTCAACGACAAAGGTAAGCAGTTTAAAGTAATGCGTACATACATATTTTGTCACTTTGATCATGTCAATATCATTGTTGCTTACTGTACCTAAAGATTTACATTTTTTATTATAAAATCCTGTAATAGCTGTTATTCATAGACGACACCGTCGTTTTCGAGCAATTCAGTGATCGACTGATGGCTATTGCGAAAGGTATACGCTAATCAACCGATCGCTATTGCGAAAGGTTGGAACTACGCTATCACTCAAGTTAAAATGTCGTCTCTTACAACATCTACAGAAGAAAACTACCTACCTACCTATTAATTCAAATATTTTTGTTTTCACCAAAATGTTAAAAGTGTCAATTTGAACCTTTTCACAATGAGTTTATTGCAATCTTGATTAGTAATTTGAATGGCATGTATGTTATCAGATTTTGCAAAAAATGTCAAAGAAGCCAATTATTTGACTATGTTTGCAAAGATAGTTAACATAGTTAACACACATCCACAGAAGAAACAGAAGTATCTTTCGTTTAAGCCACTCGTCGCATCACGGGTCGAGTTGTTCAAAACACTTCCACCTTACTTATCTCTACGAAGCCGAAAAGGCACTTACATGCCATTCTGGATCTGATAGGCGCCGTAGCTGCCATCGTAATCGCAGAAAGTGACAGGGTTCCCCAGGAAGTTGGTCCCATGATCCGATTGCTCCCGGTTGATGACGCCTAACGCGTTCACTAGGCTCTCGCAACGTCGGAGATACTGCTCGCCCATAACGCTGCTGCTGTCTATAATAAAGAAAAATATTACGCAACGATTATTATTACCCGTAACGACAAAAAAAATGTAATATTACAGGTTTGATTACAATTTGGTTTGCTAATTATGTCCTTATTAATGCATGCACTGAGGCCTAATAGTAGATGACACCCATTTGTCACCTGTCTTACTATGATATAAGGTTGCAAGTGCCAAGTATTGGGTCAGTGTCGAGCACAGGGACGTTTACCTTATGTAGACTCCCATTCCGAGCAGACAACTAATGAATTTATGAGCTTTATTCGTCTCAAATTTTTTCAAATGCCATTGATGGTACACTGTATTCTCAACAAGAATGTGACTAAGTATAATTAATTGAAAAGTTTGCTGTCAAATCTTCAGTATTTAATGTTATGAGAGTCGAACCTATTAGTTCCTGACTCACTGCACCATTCTTTGTGGAGCAATACGCTGTCACTATAACGTTCACTGTGAAGAGTTTCTATGGTGGGTCGGGAATTAATTGGTTTTAAAGGTACATGTCTTTTCGAGCTTATCCATCCATTGCTTAGTGTCTATAAAACAAGTCTTATACATTTTGAGACTAGTATAACTAGTGCAAATTACTTCCACATCATACTTATTTAATTTAACTTTTAAAGTGCGCTTTACACTAGTGCTGTTATCGTGAATTAAAATCGTGACTATTCTCTTCAGGTTATGAAACTTTATCTGCTTGATAAACATAAGTAGCTGAGATTTCACGTCCGTTGGTAATAAAATGCAGGAAATAGGACCCGGACAGTCCGCCGTGGTTTGACAATGAAACCAGCGCTGCAGTACCCTGACAGAGAAACACTGGAGTAACATAAAACCAGTAGAATAATATTGAAAGTGAACTCAAATAATAAAATTGAAAACGTAGCGTTGAAATGTCTGGCCGAAACGATCGTTACTTGCGTCAAGTTTAAAATAATGTTCTACAATTTGTTTTAAAAATAAATCACGGTCCGACAGAGGCATTATTAAACGGTGAGATTAGAGGGTCAATAACGAAGAAATCAAACTAAAATAGTGTATTTTGAGCTTGATTAAACAATATAAGTCCTTTGTCTAAAAAGAAAAAGTCCCTTCAAAGCTACGCTCGTTACTGTACCTACTATTTTGCAAATAAAATTGTCACAAGTGACAAGTTTGTCATTTTAAAATGTAGACATAAAACTTTTGTTATAAGGGATCTGGACCAAAATTTAATAGTAGATATATTATGCGTAATTTTTATATTATACGTAAACATCACGCCTATTCCCTGATGGGTAGGCAAAACACACGAAACGTTTCGTAGTCAATATAATTTTGATATCTAATAACCAAAAGTTGTTGATGAAATTTGAAAGTGATTTTTTTCCATTGTTTCCGAAACATATATTATGTTGTGTAGTAATAATTGGATTGTAAGTATACTCACAACAAGTTAACACTCTCATGCTTTCCTCCGGTACCGGCGGCACACTTGGCTGTCCGGTCTTCGGGTCAGCGCACCAGCAGTACCCGTCATCGCATTGCAAGGGTTCGTAGTCTCCGTTCGCCGTACAGTGTAGGGTTACATCGATTCTGCCTCCGGCTTCTAGCTCGGCACGCCTTCTGCTGCACGCTAGGGTTAAAATTCATAAGTAATTGGGTAGGCAGAACACACGAAATGCTATATAGAGAAATCAATGACTATTTCACGTTTTGCAGCCACTCCTAGCATATTTCTAGTTTTAAGTTATTAACAGGGACAATAGTGACAGGATGCTAATCTGTCGCCTAAAGCATACCTAAAACATTTTTTTATACTTAGTCGCTTTTATGACATCCACATCCACATATTATTCTAAACTCGACACCGTCGGGTTAAGATTATTTATTTATTGCCAAAAACATCTTTATCTGTGGAATGAATTAAACTTTTTTTTGTTAGCCTGTTGATGTATCCCACTGCTGGGCAAAGACCTCTCCTCTTAACCTCCACAACTCTCAGACAGAGCTGCAGAGGACTAGCCAGACATCACGGAAGACCGAATTAAACTTAAAAAATAAAAAATACTGAAAAAAATGGCCTAAAAAATGGTGATGTAACAAACAAAATTACAATGATACAAAAGTAGCTTCAGTGTAGCTACGGTCACGTTTTTGAACACGCCTTATAAAACTTACGCATTCAAGTAAATTTTCTTACCACAAGACATGTCAGTAGCCTCACTCCGCCACATTTGCCCAAATATCCTGTTGCCGTCTTCGTCGCTGCAGAAACATCTGCAAAATGCAAATCAAATGAAGCACGATTTGCCGGCGAAGTGGAATCGCGTCAATTCGCGTCCGTGATTGGACGCGATGAGTTTGAAGCGATTTTGTCACGTGCGAGATCGCGTCGCCCTGAAGCTACTTGACGTTATTTGTTAATAAAAATCGTTGACGCATGACGCTATAACCGTGATGTTATGTGCGATACGTTCGCCATGTTTATTTCTTGGCTCGAGTTACAGAAGGTCCGGATTGCAGACAACTTCAATCTTATGACTAGAAATGCTAGCATAACCTGTCATTTTCCTATCTCTAATAAGGTCAATCCCGTTGCGGTTACTATTTGTCGGTTTAGTACCTACTCACACGACTCTAATATTTCTATCTGCTTACGTGGCGAAGATAATTGAAATGAAAATGGCGTAATTTAACGACTTTCATGTGTTGTCAATTTTACTTCAACTCTCATTAAAAAAAATGTTTCACTAAAATGTAGTTCAAGTTAATTGTTGAAGAAGAAGCAGAATTGAGTAAAAAAAAACTTAACAAGTATGCTTCTTTTTTTCCTTTCTCTTTACTTCCCTTATTACTTTATTACATTTATGTGCTTAGAATAAACACGAGAATTTAAAACAAATTGTCGCCATTCTCACTCAAATTTATATATACATACATACATACATATCATCACGCCTCTTTCCCACAGGGGTAGGCAGAGACTACTTTATTCCACTCGCTACGATCCTGACATACCTCTTTTGCTTCATCCACGTTCATCAATCTCCTCATACATGCTCGTCGGTTTCGGGTACTCTTGACCTGACCTGTTTCTAAACCGTCCGCGATTTAGTCACGGAACGTCCGTCTAGGTCTTCCCCTTCCACTGCACCCATCCACATTCCCCGTATAGATTTGTTTTTTTTTAGTCTTCTTTCATCCATCCTCTCTATGTGTCCAAGCATTTATATATATACGTGGGACTTAATCACATCATTTATTTATTTCCCTTCTCGACGTTTCGTAATGCTTGATATGGATATGGCAAAAGTTAAAGGATGTCATTTTTGATGTAGGAAATATCTGATTTATTTTGGACCCCTCCCAAGCCATCCATTAAAAACCATTGACATTTAAAGCCATAAATTTTATAATTAACGCAAGGAAAGACTGTTTTTCAGTGTATAAACCCATGTAAAGCACCGGATACTAAATTTGATGCACCATTTTCACGTTGCTCGCTAAAACCCCACTTCGAAACTAATGATAAAACTTTACTAAAAATATCTGTCAATCATAGGTAATGCGAACATTAAAACATAACTTAACAAGGACTTAAAATCGAATGCATCTAATAATTACGATTATAATGATACATCAGCCGATTGTTGAGCTTACCCGGAAAACGATTTTCTAGTGACAATAAAGGTAGGATTTCGAAGTAAGCATCATTAAACATCCACAAAGAAATAGAGAGGTTCACAAGGTCACACAGGGTGGACTCGTGGAGCTTTATCGTAACCAGATATCAGTACTGCAATAATAGTCGTGTCGCTTGCTTCAAAACTCTACCTTATCAGATATAATTCAACAGACCCACTTGAAAAATTGGACGAGCTATTATCCCTTCATTATGTATCCCATAATCACTTCTGTCATTATTAGTTCTAATGGTACCATCGAACCATTTGATTCCTGACCTCGTATAGAACCTTTTAACAGTGAACGTCGTAGTGACGTTGCGTTGTTCAATTAAGGAAATATTTGTTACGTTTATTGTGACCACCTTCTGTGATGAGTCTGGGATCAATTGGGTTGTAGGGGACATTTACCTTCCCATGAACATGTCTCCCTTGCATTGAACTGGGCCATATTTTCCATTCTCTAAGCAAGTGCTTGGTGGTTTGCAGCCCTCTTCTTCGATTGGTGGACCTGTAATAAAAAATATTTTGACCATTTTCTTTTTCTTCTTTTGTAAAAAAAAAGAATATCCAAAATCACGAGGTTGTGCTAAGCTTATTCAATATTATCGCGAAAATTCACGGTTTTTTTAAATTTGAGAGGCTTTATTGATTAATCGATTAGTGCCATAATTGACTTTAATGAATAATTTTTGATGTTTTTTTTGGACTTTTAGTTGGTTACCCATAAAACAGCGGAAACTTCTATTAAAAAAATAACAAACGAACAAATTAAAATACTTTAAATTAACAATGACAAATATGTATATTATCATCTGTAAGTAATTGAAAAAATAAGTGCCCATCTAAACAAAAACATTGGCATGCCATTAATTAAGCATGAAGATATCTTTAAACTCTGTATTTAATACCGTGTTTAAAGCAAGAGAAACTGTTTTAGAACAAACCGAGAATGCAGTAATGTAGTTTAACTGTTTTTTTTTTCATTAGAACCTATACATATTACCAACGTGTATAGGCGTACGTTGTGTACTATATTATTGTACCTATTTCTGTCTAGATTGAGGATGCTTAAGCTTTTAGTTGTAATGCAGATTGAGTGCAAAGGAACAAATATAAACAGTACACATCACGTACTGAATTAATTTGCATAAACAAACAGTTTACTGGTTTGCTCACAATGTTGTCCTTTACTGAAAATGTATTGAGACAAATATAATTAATTTTGTAATGAGAAAACTCGGAGCTTGAACTGTAGGTAAGTAAGTAAAAAAATACTTTGTTGTACAAAAAAAATATTTAAAAAAAAACAATCAAAATGGTACTGTATAAAAGAGGACAGAGAGGAAACTTAATTATTGAGACCGACAAAAAAGAGTGTACAATGATTATGGTGAAATATCACGCAATCATCAAGCAACTAACTTCATTTAATAAAAACAACACAACTGTACAGAAATAACAATAAAACTTATGAATATCTTATACTAAAAACAACTACAGTAGAACCCGTTTAAGACGATCACGTTTAATACGATTTCTCGCTTAATACGCCACTTTACGCCAGTCCCTACAACTTGAGACATATTTTCATACATTTCTTAACGCTTAATACGATTCGTCATCCCGTTTAATACGCGGGAGCCCGAGCCGAGATGCTCGTATTGTCAGTCTCGAGAGATGCTGTTCGAGGCATTTGCCCCCTTCAGCGGGGTTTTCCCGCTCCCGTGTGGGCCCTGAGGCCTCGTTGATCGTCTTCTGTGCTACGTCAGACTTCTGGTCCTCCATTCAGTAAAGTCGCAACCCGGTTTTAAAAGGCGTAAGACCGGTGGAGTTCCAGTGGGCCGTCCTGAGCCGGCTAGTCACTCCAGGCGTGCAGAGTGGCTAGCCGTTCCAAGAGAAATGCCACTGGGTTCTGGCCGGCTTGGATCTCCTGAATGAATAGGATCAGCTCCTGTGTCGGCACTCTCTCGCCTTCTAAAGTTTCCGAGCTTCGCTCCGTCTTCTCCTTTCCGGAGGCGGGCGGTGACCGCTTGGCCCGGCCCGGCTGTAGGTGCGGGCTGGCCTCGGCGGAGGCTGTCATCTTGGTGTTTTTGCCTCCGCGGCTCCGCGCTTACGCCTTCTCTATTGACAGGAACAGTTCCCATCGCTGGCTTGACATGAGGAGTATAATATACCAAAATTAAAACATGTAGTATGTTTTATCTTCTCTTTCCCGCATAATACGCTTTCTCGCTTAAGACGCGTTTTCGTTAGGGTCCCTGAGAAATCGTCTTAAGCGGGTTCTACTGTAGGTAAGTAACCAAGACAAGTATTCAATTACAAATTTTCACAGTGCGTACATTAATTTGGAATTCAATAATTGGCCTGTACTTGAGTTTTAATAATTCCATTTTTATTTTTACACTTGCAACTTCCTGAATCTGAAGTGACGTACCTATACAATTTTTTTGCATATTTCAAAGCTAAGGTCATAACTCCGAACTATCCATAACTCCCACAGGTACAATTTAGGCCTTCGTCCTATAGGATTTGCGCTTATAACACCATTGACGAGCAAGTGTGATTAAAAAATGTTTTCTTACCTGTACTGGCCATGCATCTTGGACAACAGTCAAATATGTGAGAATTGGGCACCATAGTTTGCCCAGGGCTGCATTGTGAATCATTGGCGTCAGTCACACAAATATTCGCCACCGTACACTGTGACGTCACTTCTTGCCAAATAAAACAAAAAAGCACAAACAACGCGTAAAACAACCGCATTTTTAAGACAAAACTAAAACAATACGTGCACGTCAGAAGTTTGGATATGAATAAACAATTAATGATTTTTAAGTACGTTATCTGAGATAAGGTATTGGAATTGATAATTTTTGCTAGATAACGGTTTTTAAATATGCCGTTTTAATCGGAGATTGGACTGTGTTTAGTGCTGCGATTGAAATGTTATCTTTACCGGAAACAGATCAGATAGAAGAAGGTTTTGCAAGAACAGAATTAATTTGAAGAAATGTTAAGAAATTAAAATGAAACCGTTTGTTTGTTAGTCTGTGTATGTAAATATCGAAGGATGAAAACTCCCGGCTTTTAAGTACCTATCTTATCTTTGATAAACATAAAACGACATAAAAATCCCCGAACGTTATCCACCTAATCTACTTTTTAATGAGTGTACATCGCAGGAATTTGGGACAAAATACATAGTATAGTTGCATAAAAATTAAGAATTTGAAACTCAACAGTCAACATGAAATTAGCAGGACCCCACCCCATGGTTTTGATAATTCTGTTTCCACAGTTAAGCAATGCAGTCAGTAAATTTCTTGATTTGTTAAAAAATGAAGCGAGAAAAGTATTTCAGAATAGATGCGAATGATAGAAGGGAATAAATAAGGCGTGATGTTTATGTTAAGTTTTGTGGCATACGTTGTGTTTAAGTGGAGAGTCCCATTAAAATAGATTATGAAATAAGAGACAAATTTACAAACATATTATCTTTCTCTACCATTCAAGTGCCACTGTTCACCAATGGACCCTCAGTGTGTTAAAAAGTCCAAGACAATTCGTTTCCAAAATTCATGGTACTAAAGTTGGTAAATTTTGACATGTTGGCCCAACGCTGTAAAATGCAATACTCCAAATTTATCAATAACCGTTCACCCGCTAATTACGATAAACTTCAACGGCTAACAACACGCCGTTAGCTTATTTGCCAAACACGGCATTTTAGACGTCCGGCGCGAGCCAAATGCGATGCGTGATCAATAATTATTAGCTGTGATCATAAAATTTTCAGCAATTTGGAGGCTTCGTTGTAGATAGAAAGGTTTTTTTTAAGTATTCTCTAAAGCAACAATCTATCAATTCTTAGTATAAGTTCAATTGCTAGTTTAAATTATAATTTTGGTATACAGTCTGATGTTTTAGTGCAACAATGATGCACTAATTGGCTAAACATATTCTCACGTCTGTATTCCCAAGAGGGGTAAGCAGAGCACATGAATTCAAAAATCCAGTGCCACGTTTAGCAATTTCAGGGTAACCATCTGGTTATATTACAAAGACAGGTTGCTAGCCTATCGCTCACAATACATTAACCCTTTCACAGAGTCGACTCTTATGACACCCACGGGAAGAAAGGGGGAGGTGCTATTCTAACAAGACACCACAATACTTTACTGCTTTGCTTCTTTTATACATTGTACACCTTGTAGCTAATGCATGATATGATATCTTATAGTAGTAGCCCACTAAAGTTGAACTTTGATCATAAAGATGAGTTGTAACTTTTTTCTTCAACCTTCTTTCTTGAAAATATTTCTTTCTAGAGTTTGGCAAATGAAAGATGAGAATGTGATTTGTTTAAAACTTTTTATATGATATCAATGCCAACAATGTTAGTTTATGAGTCTATACACTAAATTGGATAACTTTCACATAAAAATAGTAGGGAAGTATACATAATACGTATTGTATATCTCAAAGCGAAAATCGTTACCATTTAAGTGTTGGTACTGAGTGTACAAAGAATTTCAAATTTCCCACCATTTTCTATTCTCATAATTTTACTACTGACTATATTTTACGTGTATATTATGTATATGTATTGAAGTGAGTTATATTCCTATCGATTTCAATTACAAAACTGTAGCATTACTTTACAATGTGGTGACACAACATTTTTCATTTTATAATCTTCAGTTTTATCTCACTCAATATCTTGCATTTCTTTGTACAGCTGACGTTGCACACATGTGATAACTATTTATCGTTCAAACATATTGTTAACCGTATATTTAATATATTAAATTTAATGAAGTTTTCGGTTGGAATATTTTTAAGTTACGAAATCGTTTACTGGCTGAACTTTCACAACATGACTGGCAAGTTTGAAATCCTAAAAAGAGCGTCTCTTCTTTTGCAATAACAGTCACTTGTTTTACATTGCTTAAATTTTTACAGTATTTCAGACGCAAAAGTTTATTTTTATACGTCTCCTTTACCTACATTTATTCGTCAGCACGTGCCTTCTTTTTGACGTGACAACGTCTTAAATTAGGTTGCGGCTGGGAGTCACTTATGAAAAAGTGTAACGCTCGGTAACGTTACGATGACGTCACCGAACGAGAGAGAGGCCCGCAGTGTTAAGGAGGTGGCGCTTCGATAGTGCGAAGCCTCTATGGTATCATGTGAGACGTCAAACGCAGACATGGACAGCTGTCACGATTGGGAGTTGACGTGACAACGTCTTAAATCAATAAATATTCTACCGAGAAAAAGACGTTGTCACGTAAAATCTTCGCCCGTAAAACCGACTTTACAGGCAACCATTTTTGTTGTTGGGCCACCGCCTAAGACAAAAAAGACATCGTGTACCAAAAAAGATGAGTAATGGCCCAAGTCGAAAGTTTAAATTGCTTTAATTTGAAACTATCGACTTATAAAATTGCATTCACACGCCGTCAGCTAACTCCGTGTATCGACGACAGCGAACTTCGCGCGAACTAACGAGAAAACTTTTCTAATAAAATCTTCGTATTGAATATTAACATGTTCTTTATTGGCCATAAAAAGCGTTTGCGGTGTAACGGGCATCATAATCGGTCTGGCAACTGTTACGACCGTGTACCTAAATTAAGTTATTAATGGCTCTCCTGCAACTTTATATTGATTAGTTCCGAACTATCTTAGTGAATTTTTGATGAGGATAAAAGTTTGTTTTAGGGAACTCGTCTTTTCACATTAAGTATTGATGGCGTTCAGAATTAATATCGTTCATTTGATTGTAGCGATTTAGGAGAAGCCATGGAAACATTCTTGCTACTCACATAATATAATATATGGTGTAAAAAATACTACAAGAACTGCTGAGTTGCTCGTAATTAAATACCGCTGAAGACGATTTATAAGGGATACTTATTTAAACTACCGGCCAAGTGCGAATCCGGCTCACGCTCGAAGGGTTCCGTACCGAAAACTTAAAAAAAACACATTTGTTTGCAAAGAAATACTAATTTTGAAGGGATTCCACCCCACTATACGCACCTATACGAAAACGCACAAACCGCCATTATGAGAAGAAATGACACATTTCTGTCTGTATAAAAATAATCAGTGCGGAGACTTTTTGACAGATGCCTCTTGTATTCAGTTTCATATGTATTATTATATCCGTAAGTTGGTTAACAAACGTGCTAGTTGATAATTCTTCGCTTTATTCTATACAAAATGTTCCTCTCAAACAGCAGAACTCGCTACACAACATTAAAACAACGCCACACAAGAAACGATAACATTGAATCAAAAACTTTGAAATTTCCCCGCAAATTGGTAATATTAGACAATAGGAAGATTGCATTTTTGAATGTTCCGCGCCGGAATTGGCCGCTCACTACGGTTTGAAGTTTAATACGATTTTGCAACCGCGCCCGTTTTACGACCCAAGTTTGTTTTTCGTTTGTACGGACACAAAGAGGTGCTAATGTTTGTAATACAAGAACAAACATTGCACGTGCTTAATGCAAGTTTGAAACCGAATGGGCGAATGCTTTTTATTTCATTAAGAGAGGATGTTGTCGATTCAATGGAGATTTTTAAGGATTTAACAAGCTTAAGTATTTTGTTATTTAGTGTGTCTTAGAGAAGTTATAAAGTCAACATTTTAATTATTTTCGATATTCTCTTCAAATGATCTTCAATTTTGCGTGGAAATGACTCCAGATGTGTTTCAGGCAGATGTTGGGGACCGAAATCTACCGAGAGAAAGTAGGAGGTTGTATTTATGCAACTACTCTTTGCAACTTCATGAGCGTGATGTAAGACAGATTCAGGTATCACATTGACTTAATACGAGCTTAAAAATTAAGTTAAGATTTAGATTTAACTTCTAAAATATTTTTATTTAAAACAACAGAACACACATGATCCTTTTGAGCTCTTGTTTTGCTTGATAGTGACGCTGCTTTTGTGCTCAAAATTACTTTACCCCTTTCCGGCCGAGAAACTCTTTTTGCGAAAATGTTACTAAAATGCCAATGAATTGTATTGTTTTGCTCCATAATCTATGAGAAAAATACGAAAAAAAATCCTGTTGCTCTAAATCATCCTAAAACTTAACTGCACGATCGTGTGGGTTCGGACTTTACACGTGAAATGCACAATCGAGAAAAAACTCAAAAAACACACATTTTTATTAAAATAAGTTTGTTTTTATATTGTTATAATTATTCTTAAATTACTCATTATTTATTATTACATAATTAAGTCTCAGAAACCGAAATTTAAATTCTTTATAACATCAATCACAATCAATTAAACTAAGTATTTTTGAATTTTATCGTCAAACTCGGGTAAGTGATCATATTCATCGTATATCAGAGGCTTAGCAGCCTTTTGGTACTTCCTTGCTATCACTGGCATCCATCTGGCATCTCATATCTGGCATTGGATTCCATTATTGAGTGCGACGTCTCTTTTTTGGTATTTTGCCATACATTTTTTGGCGTTCGAAGCAAAAATTGCGCAGATACAAATTTAAATTTCGGTTTCTGAGACTTAATTATGTAATAATAAATAATGAGTAATTTGAGACTAATTATAACAATATAAAAACAAACTTATTTTAATAAAAATTTGTGTTTTTTTTGAGTTAACGTGTCACGTGTTAAGTCCGAACCCACACGATTGTGCAAATTTTTTTTAACAGCTTACATTTCGCGTTTAATGATAAGTATACTTCTACATTTCTATTGATTTATTAAGTTAACCTCGTTACATATGCGAATCGTGCATTAAATTACCACCAGATTATCGAAATAATACAAAAATATGTACTTATGTATTGTGCTACTCCCGTCAAAAAACGCCGCCATAGTCGGGAGTGTCGTGCGACCGACAGACACTAGAAACTTACCCTTTTCACATGCCGCGAGTGGCGCTAGTATATGCACGATCGATCGGTATCGGCTTGGTCGCGAAAAGATGATTTGCGCGCACTCAGGATTTTTTTAAAGTTATTGCACGCTTGTATCGACTCGGCCGGAAAGGGTTACACCGTTCACTGCGTTATTCAACGATCATGACAGATTAATAAATAAATAAATATCACTGGACAATTTTTACACCAATCATCTAGTCCCAAAGTAGGCAATTAAATGCATGTGTTATGGGTACTAGACAACGGATAAACATAGTTATATACTTATATATAGATAAACATCCAAGACTCGAAAGCAAACATTCGTATTCATCATACAAACATCTGTCCCGACCGGGGATCGAACCCGGGACCTTAATCTTCACAGTCAGGTTCTCTAACCGCTGGGCTATACGGCCGTCAAAACACACACTTAACTGCAGAATCTAGGGAGACCAATCAGCATCCTAAATTCATTATTGTACTATCATTTTACTTGCAAGTATATCAGATCGACAGGCACGGACGATCATCCATATAGTAGTCAAATGTAACCACCCTACTACCCACCGCAACAAAACACAATCAAAAATCTTCGGACTCAACGCCGCACGCATCCAAATCAGGCATTAATCGAGATCGGATCTCGAAATTCGGGTGATTCATTCATTCGACATGCGTAAATCGGGATTAAAATATATCGGTCCACAAATTGGGGTTGAATTCAATAGGCGGATGGCGTAATCCATCTTTGTAATTGGTTTTGTGGCCAGCACTGGCTATGACCTAGTGAGTATTTGACACATTTAATTTGTTAATTACATGTGTTTAATTATGTGACGGATCCGGCGTAATTGCGATTGGCGGTATGGGATTTTGGTTATCATAATTCTGTGGGCGCGCTTTGGTTTAGTATGTCGATGGGCATCGTTATTAAAAAACGCAGTGCCAGAATGTTTCGCTGTGTTTGTACACCGAAAGTTGTAAATTTAACCAAACTACGAGTTGATAGTTTTTTTTTCTTGGAATAAATCACTCTTTACCTGCGTGTATTATATGTTTTTCAATTGTAGTTACATTTAATTTCAATTCAAGATGTAAAATTATCAATTAAGGTTGCCTTTGTGCCTCGCATTTTTTTCTTGCTGGTTTTTTTTTGAAAATGAAGTGTTTACATGTTTTGAACAATGATTACATTCAAAACCCTCTCATACCGAGATGAAGCATGTGTCCAGCAGTATTTATGATGAATTCTTATCTGATATGCGTTATCGCTTTACTGATCTGCCATAGAACTTATTTAGAGTAAACACTGTGGTAACACTTCATTACTCAACCAAGGAAGTTTTCATTGCTTCGTTCACTGTGTGGTGTCTTGTTTAGAATAACACCTTATATTTCTTCATTGGATGTCATAAGAGGCGACAAAGAATGTAAGTTAAAGTATTACGTCACATAGTTACCTCAGATTAAACGTGTAAAAGTTTTGACAAAGTTAAATATCCTTTCGAGTGCTCTGCCTAACCAATTTTGATTGTGAAGTCGTTCAACGGCGAATCAGAAATCATTAGTTTGTACACGTAAGGCACATTGTTATTTGATACCAAGACCTTTAATACTACATATTTTTTTCTTATTATTTATAAGATTTTATTTATTTACAAACAAAACTAAAATACAAAAAGAACCGACTAAAATATACTTATTAATAAAAATAACTAAATTTATCTTAAACTAAATTAAATCTGAAAAGGGCCCCCGTGGCATGGTGCCCAAAAGGCTGGCAGCGTTTCCCCTTTGAACAGCTGTGCTGATTCTTTGTGAAAAGTAGCTGCCAGCCAGTTCGTGGCCAGTTGCGTGGACCAGGCGCTTTTTCAACTCATTAAAAAAAACAGCTCTTTAATTGAATGAGTGTTTTGTTTCTCAAGATCAGCGCCACAGTTTCTTCTGTTATTAGGATTAATTCCCATCCATTCATAATCCCCACCTCGGCAATCATCGGGACACGTCGGCACTCGCATTCGGTTCGCTGTTGTTTAATCTAGTAATTGTTTTGAATAATTTATTTCACTTGACAAGTAATTAAGAAGTTTGCTTAGGACTTTGTTCACGTTAATTCTACGGAATTAGGGCAGTTTCAAGTACGTGATCAGGCGAAAGTTTTAATCTAATTAAGTATTGTTGAATATGTATGAGGCGCAGTTGGACGTCAATTTCGGAAATTTAATTGAATTACGGATTTATGCATAAAAATTATGCTCGTCATGATTGGGGTTGTTTGGTGTTTGTATTTTTTATTGCATTAAATCACTATGCTACATTATAGAATACATACATACATACATATTCTCACGCCTGTATTCCCAAGAGGGGTAGGCAGAGCACATGAATTCAAAAATCCAGTGCCACGTTTAGCAATTTCAGGGTGACCAGATGGTTAAATGTGATATTGCAGTGACAGGTTGCTAGCCCATCGCCCACAATACACTAACCCTTTCCCAGAGTCGACTCTTACGACACCCACGGGAAGAAAGGGGGAGGTGCTATTCTAACCCGGCACCACACGGGGATTATAGAATACTAAGAGTAAATAAATAAATACATACATACATCACGCATGTATTCCCAAATGGAATAGACAGAGCACACAAAATGCTACACAGACAAAACCATGACTACTTCACGCTTCGTGGCCACTTCAAGCATATTTTTTTATTTAGGTTTTAAGTTCCCCGTGTGGTGCCGGGTTAGAGTAGCAAATTCCCCTTTCTTCCCGTGGGTGTCGTAAGAGTCGATTCTGGAAAAGGGTTAGTGTATTGTGGGCGATGGGTTAGCAACCTGTCACTGCAATAATAATACCACGTTTGACCGTCTGTTTTGTTTACCCTGAAATTGCTAAACGTGGCACTGAATTTTTGAGTTCATGTGCTCTGCCTACCCCTCTTGGGGATACAGGCGTGAAAATGTGTATGAATGTATGTATGTATGTTTAAGTTGGCAGGAACAAAAGTAACAGGTTACTAGTCTGCCCACTAAAATATTCCTTAACATATTTCCTTAGCCACCTCTTACGACATGAACGGAAGAAATGGAGAGATGTTATTCTAAACCTTCACTACACGGCTCAGCTCTTACGTTTTAAGCTTATTTTAAACTCATCCAGTCGTTAAGCTGTAAGATTACACTGTAATCATTATAGCCCGGCACGCAGCCAAAAACATCAGATTGAAGCGAAACACCTTAAAAACCTTTTAGACATTTTTTAATACAAGTAATTTTATTATGAATCCCCATAACTGTGGTGTCATTCCTTTTGACGTCATATAAATGAGTCGTCGGTGACTTGCCACTCGTGTGATGGATTTTTAAATGTTAGCGACATGGTAATGGGAAGGGGTAATTTATGGTAGGGGAATTCAAGTGCTTTCAATAGAATGTATGCCGTTAAATTTAATTCAGAAAAGATGAATAACTGTCGAGATAAGAAGGTTCACTGAATGCGCTGAGCGTCTTCCTTTCTGGGTTGTAACATGAGATGTGTAGGGGATGCGTTATCGTGTTCATGAGGATATACATAACAAAATCATCCCACCTATATGACGGAGTAGGCTGAACTTGCGAAATGCACAGTTAAAGCCATAACTATCCGCGGTAGTGTTGGATTTAAAATAACACTTCTCTGCGCAAACAGAACGCTATTAAGACAAAATCTTAACTATTTCACGCTTCATATCCTCAGCTTAGCATATTATTTTAGTTATAATAGTGACAAGTTGCTAGCCCGTCGCCTAAAGCGTTCCTAAACCGATTTCCTTCGCCTCTTACCACAACGCTGGAAGCAAAACACTCTTAAGGCTTCATTGGCCGTTTTATTAGATTAAAAAATCCTCAGAAATTAAATAAGCGGAGCCAAAAAATAATAGGGGGTATTTTACAAAGCATGAAGCCTGGCCGTTTAAAATTTGCCGTCGGTGGCTCTGAACTTTGTCAAAGTCGCGTCGTAACTTAATTTTCTCTTCTCGACTGGAATATTTCTTATTTCTTGTCTTATCCGATTACGTTTAAGCTAAATCTTCCCCCGAATATTGAGGGGCAAACGGCCTGTTTTGATTGATGACTTACAACTTCCTTAGGAATAAATTGTAATAGGTCAATAACGTGGAAAAGGTCAGGGGTCAATTACATTACCCATTACGTTTCATCTTGTTTCGTATTTATAGAACCCTTGTGAGGTTTGTAAGTCTAAAGGAAAAAGGGTATCATTCTAGGATTACTTTGGTGGAACTGGAAGGCTTCTTATAGAGCTCTGATAGATTAGATAGGAAACATGCATATTTTTTACACTGACGTCGAAAGATAGGAGGTTCTCAATTCGGCTACAACAGACTATTTTATTTAGTAACTTACTTAAAATTTTGTATAATAAACGGACAATAATATTATACTTGAAAAGGAAAATAATTGAAATTATACTACTGTAGTAATTTTTTATTTTCAACAATAGAGATAACACTTTTATTTGCATGAAGTCGATTTACAAACATACAAAAATTGCGCCTGTGCTCCCAAAATAAATGTCGTAAGCAGAGCACAAGTAATGTTACATGGACAAAATCATGACCATCAGATCTGTGATGTGATTTCGAGTTTAAAATTAAACATCTCCATTTCCTACTCGGATATCGTAATAGGCGACTAAGGAAAGGGAGATGTTATATCTCCCAAGCTGTTCACCGCGGCACTGGAAGACGCCTTCAAGCTCCTGGACTGGAACAGACTTGGCATCAGCATTAACGGCGAATATCTGACCAACCTTCGGTTGCCGACGACATTGTAGTCTTGGCTGAAACCATGGACGACTTCGGCACTATGCTCAATGACCTCAGTAGAGTTTCTCAACAAGTGGGTCTTAAAATGAACATGGACAAGACGAAGATCATGTCGAATACCCATGTTGTACCCACTCCTCTAAAGGTTGGAGACTCTACGCTCGAAATCGTGACGGATTACGAATACCTGGGACAAATAGTCCAATTAGGTAGGTCCAACTTTGAGAAAGCGGTCAATCGACGAATCCAACTAGGCTGGGCAGCGTTTGGGAAGCTACGCAACATATTTTCGTCGCAAATACCGCAGTGTCTTAAAACGAAGGTCTTTGACCAATGTGTGTTGGCAGTGATGACATACGGAACAGAGACTTGGACGCTTACTATGGGCCTCATCAGAAAGCTCAAAGTCACGGAAAGGGCGATGGAGAGAGCGATGCTCGGCGTTTCTCTGCGAGATCGAATCAGGAATGAGGAGATCCGCAGAAGAACCAAAGTCACCGATATCGCTCGAAGAATCGCCAAACTTAAGTGGCAGTGGGCAGGGCACATAGCTCGTAGAACTGACGACCGTTGGGGCGTAAAGGTTCTAGAGTGGCGTCCACGTACCGGCCGGCGCAGCGTGGGTAGGCCCCCCGCAAGGTGGACCGATGACTTGGTGCAAGTCGCGGGAAGCCGCTGGATGTAGGCAGCGCAGGACCGGTCATTGTGGAGATCCTTGGGGGAGGCCTATGTCCAGCAGTGGACGTCTGTCGGCTGATGATGATGATGATGATGATGACTAAGGAAAATAGCTTATTATTTTTACATTTATGCTGAAATAGGAAAACATGGAGCACAAAACGTGGAAAGTTGACGAACAACAACAACATCTACTTTTTTTAGAGGAAATACTATTGAAACCATAACAAAGTATACAACAAGTAAGGAAGTAAATTTACTGTTGTCTTCACTGTTTCATACCTACGCTGCGCTAGGAAGCGATCTATTACGGTTTATGGACTGTGAACCTGATGTTAGATAATAAAATTACTTTGATGCGACTGCACACTAAACTAAATGTTCAGTCCTTGACATTCAGCTGATAGTCTGGTTGGCATTTACATGTAATTGGGAGTGGGTTTTATATCCACAGTAAATTAGGTTTTATTTTAGTGCGAAATAAATAAAGTAATGACACTCAATATGCTGTAAATCTTGCTATATTTATAACGCACGTAGGCAACTATGTTTTGAGATACGAGGATAACGGCAAAAAAAAAACTTGCGTTGTGAAATCAAATTCTGCCACAAAATTTTTTTTAGATCGACTGGTTTACGAGTTTTCTTATTTTTTTTACATTTTACTAAAACTAAAAAATCTGTCTACCCCGCAAGGAATATGGCGTGTACCTATGTATTTTATGTATACCCAGCGAATCAAATAATAGCTTATTGGCCACTTTGGTTTATTTAAACTGTAACTCGAATTAAGAGTTTTTAAACGTTAGCTACTGACCATGTTGAGAACATAAATTAATTCCGTTTTTATTGTTTTAAAAAGAAGATTGCTGGAATCAGTATTTTTAATCTGTAACTTGTAAATACAACCTAAGTATTTCTAGTTCCGCTTGACCGGAGTTCTTGCGGAATCTATGCAGCCATATTACTGCAATGTTGTTCTAAAAATATATCTTATACGCGACATTGTGTCATACTCGTAATGACGTCAGACACCATAGTTTCGCTCCGTTTATTACCAACCTAACATAAAACGTACGATCAAAGCAAAGTACTGGTTTCTATCTTGCAGATCCGTCGCCGTTCAAGTGGCAATACTTATTCTACAAAACGAGCAGAGTAAATAAATCGATGTTCTTAGCATCCCGAGGACGGTTTAATTTCAACTGAAATGAGAATTTTCCTAATCACAATGCCCTCCTAGAGTCAGGATTCGAATTTCTATTCAAAATGGCATTCATTACAAAGCAGTTAAATGTAAATATTTGTAGCGATTACTAACTTCGGGACATTGAGTTAAGTGACGAGATTGTATGAGATCGTCTTGTATTGATTCGAATCCATCGAACTTTTAGTGCTATTGAATGTTGTTTTTTTGTTATAGGGGGAAAATAGGCAAATCTACCACCTGATGACGAACGATTACTGTTGTCCATTAGGCAATCGTAGTACGTTCTTTTCTTGGAGGTTTGAAGTTTGCAGCGGTCCTAATATACCGCAGGCGACAAAGCGTTCCACAAAGGAGATGTACTTATTATTTTACGCTCTGACAGACTACTGGTAGGCTTAGCGCAGTACTAACCGCGTTGTCCGTCACTTTCTGACATCTCTAGTTAGATAGTGACAGGTATAGTCTATCTCGCGAGCAAGTCTACCCTTGCTCTGTCCTGCTATACCGGCTGCCTTTGCATATTAGTACAGTCAAACCAACTAATTACTGTCCCACTGCAAAACGTTGTCACAGCAAACGTGATATAGATTTCCTTTGTCGAGCAATGAAATATCACTTTGACTATTAGTATAAATAGGAACTACGATGGATTAGGAATCAATTGATGCGATAGTATAGGTACCTACTTGTAATTTGAAAACAAGTATGGAAACCAGATTCACCAAAATGTTTAGTTGAAATTGATGAGGTTCAGTGTGTTTTCAGACACATACATACATAGCGAAAGTATTCCCAAATGGCAGAGAGCAAGCAACGTTACAAAGCCAAAACTCGAATATTTCACGTTTATAAGTCACTAAAAAAAAATTACTTCACCAACACGGAAAAAAACAACTGAACTACGTACCTATTTTCCACAAGACTGGCCTCTACTAATTCAAATTAAACATTCAGCAAGTAAGGACGCGGTGATTACCGATCCGACGTCCTAGCACATCTAGCGTTTTATTCCCAAAACCCTGACTGTTCAGTTTGGACCCGTCGTTTAATAGGGTCCTATTTACGTGTTGGGTCCAAATCGAGTCCACGCCCCTCGCCTTTTGCATGCTTAGTGCTGATATATCTCTTTGAATGGGATAAACGTGCGATGCCGATAGTCGCACGCATTTGTAACCTATGTAAGCTGATGCAGAGGGTGGTTTATCTGATACGAATTGATGTATTATTGTGAATAATGGGATTTTATGGATAGTAAATAAGGTAGTCGTTGCCAGGCGATCGCCATGACGTAAGAATTAAGTAAGTTTTTAGTGTTCCGTACCCAAAGGGTGAAAATGACACACTATTACTGAGACTTCTTTATTCGTCCGTCTATCACCTAACTAAATAAAGTCGTCCACGAGATCAACGTCTGGCTTACAGAATTGCCGTACCATAATGTTAATCGCGCCAAATAATAATATCACTAATTTTATTTATCACTAGCAAAATGCAAACAGATCTTTCAAGTTCACGTATTAAAACACCTAACTATAAAACTAACGTGAGACTCATTCATTGTAAAATAAAAGGAATACACTCACGACTTTAATACGTGTCAGCTGTCGTGGCACATTGGTTCCGATGATGAATTACGAATTAGACCGAAACATCTCAATATGAAGACACAAGTATATCAATTTTTATTCCAACAGAATATTTCATCTCAATATCTAATGTCGCCAATGTACCTAACTAATATCAATTAAACGAAAATGATACGCATTAATTGAGTTAGCATCAAAAACAAGGGCTCCTAATGAAAATTCAAGCAACAATTAAATCTCAAAATACCTCGAATAATTAATTACGTGCTTAATTAAAACTTTATTACATTCCGGCGCACTACAAAACAGCTAGTTACTTCGAAATTGATTTACCGGGGCCAAAGTTAGGAGAGAATTTACAAAATTACTGTTAATCTTGGTAGGTATGCAATCTAGAGGGTGAACGCACGTAACACCTCATAGAATGGCCTGTCCCTACGTATTAAGAAGGGCAGGGCGGGATTATACGCCCTTAGTTACTACGGACTCTTGAGCAAGGCTCGTTGAGTTGAGAATAGTTTAGGTATTGATTAAATATGCTAAATCATGGTTGTTTGTGATGTTGGGTCGCTGTGATTTATACCTGTACCACTACTACGAGTTATTATCGTGAACAGCATTTATGACTGAAATCATAGCGAATAAACTCGCTTCGAAAAATCGACTCAACTTGTGGATGACGTCTGTTGTGTTTTAAACATAAAACTACCATGAGACTCACTCAGAGAAATAAAACGGGTACACACACTTTATTAACTAGCTTTTGCCCGCAACTCCGTCTACGTAGAGTTTGTTGGTCGCGGTCCCACGAGATCTATTTATTTTTCCGGGGTAAAAAGTAGCCTTAGTAGTACTTGCTAAAAAATGGTGCTATTGAAATTCTCCATTGTAAATTGCAGATTGTTAGACAGCCTGGTGGAGGAGCCGATCGGCATATTATTAATGCCAGCCCAGGTCCTGAAGGAGCGCCAGGAGACCTTTCACATTACCAGTAACGTCCTGGAGCGACCCCGGTATTCCAAGGTGCTTCGTCTTGCAGGCTGCCACTCCGTATACTCCAGCACAAGGCTGGCCAATAGATTTTCCAGGCGAGCAAAATTTTTAAGACTGTGGCGAGGGCGGGCTACAAAGGTTTTTCAAGACGAGCAATCAGGTGCATGCGCTGCCACCGCGCGCCTGCAGTTTGCCGGCCGAACATACTGGGCGGGCCAACTCAAATGCCTTGTCGGGCCACTTGGTGGCCCGCGGGCCTGGGTTTGGCCAGCCTTGCTCCAGCAGATTATGCGTGGCTGTGTCATCCTCTTCCATTAAGGTTCAGCAGAGAAGACTGCCTGTAACACCCATCGTGTGTAAGTGTTTGTTAAGGAGAGCATGACTAGTTACCACTCCGACGATAACCCGCAGCTGCGGTTTTTTACCCTGTACCCTCATTCCGTGTGGTGTCGGGTTTAGAATAACACCTCTCCATGTCTTCCGTAGACGTCGTAAGAGGCGACTAAGGATTCCTTAGTAACGAAAGGGGTTATGGTACATTTTAGGTGACAGGCTAACAATCTGTCACTATTATACTTGCCAACTCGAATCCTAAAAAATAAGCTAGAAGTGGCCATGAAGTGTGGTTTTGTTTATGTAGCGTTTCGTGTGCTCTGGTTAACCCGTTTGGGAATACAGGCGTGATGCATGTATGTATGGTTTACCCTGTAGCTTGCAGGATAACTTGGGGTTGTCAAATTCTCCATACAAATCGTTATCGCTATCGCTATCGCTAGTGAGTAAGGTCACTAAAAACTCATAGTAATGGTAATGTGTACTTTCGAGGGAGTGGTTAATTCGGAAGTTCCTTGTTGCGTAAGCTTTCAAGGTGTATTTGTCTAACGTTCAACAATTTCATAGCTATTTCAATGCTGTAGGGCGGTTCTAGAGAATTCTTCTCGTGATACTGATTGTAAGGAATTTCGGCTAAGATGTAAATTAACAGAGAACGGCGTATTTTTGACAAAATCAGGAAGAACTGAGAAAAGACCATGAAAAGAAGTCTAGACGTTGGCTGGAAATTGATCATAAGCATTTTTACCTTTGGTTAGGTATTTCCAGCTTATCAATTTTTACAAAGGTTATTCCTAAATTAAAATATTTAACAAATTAACAGTCTTTGCCTTAAACCATTTCTTTTGACGTTTAGACCTCTTACGAAACGGATCAATGATTTATCACCAAAGAAAACGGTTACAGCTTTTTTATAGAAGGTATTGTATTATTTAAATGCAAATGTTAGCCACTTACCACAACACGCAAACTATCCAAAAAGATCGATTACAGAAAAGTTTTCACTGAAGTTACAGGAAAACATCAGGGTCAACCACCTAAGGGCTGTGATACAGTCATTTTACATTTAAATAAAAAAAGTGTTTTTTTGACAAGTATTGGATCTAAGGACACTTTCAACAGTAAAATTACACACACATGTATTCTCAAAAAGGGTAGGCAGAGCATACAAACCGTTACATAGTCAAGAAAATCTACCTATTTCGCATTTCGCTGCCACTTCTTGCATGCCTTTAGATTTTACGTTATTAGATACAATAGTGACAGGATAATCCGTCGCCTAAAGAATACCTAAACCTATTTATCCTCAGTCACCTCTTACGACATCCAAGGAAGAAACGGAGACGTGTTATTCTAATCCCGACACCAAAGGAAAACACGTGCGTTGGTTTTGTCTATGATACGTTGCGTATGCTCTTTTTTTTAACAGTCTAGTACCTACCTAACTTGTATTGTAGTAGGGTAAAGTTACCGGTAATGGACAAAGAACCAGTAATGAACAATGACTCTTATTTACTACCCACTAAGGAAAAGTCATTTGTTTTACAACAATCAATTCACAACTCTATGGTCTTTAAATTATGAATGAAATGTGCTTGTCAGCTTAAACCGTCCATAACTGGTGCCGTCACCCTAGTGATTTTTATGACGTTTAGATGGAGATGATGACAATGAGGCTTTTAATAAATTCGTCCCATCCGTAGAATAAAGTTACATCTGCAAAATCACTACTTTTCAGTAGAGGCATTTGAATTTTCTCTATGCTTAATTTGATCCTAACTTTGTTAGTAAAATAAGTACATCTATGCAACTAAATGTAGTTCTTACTAGCTTTGTAAGGATTACTTTTTAATAGAAATATATTTAAAATGTTAAGGCTTTCAAGGAATTTTGGGTTTCAAAGTCACATGTAACTATTAACGCGGGAACGCACAACAAAAAAATCGGATTCATGTAAATATAGAACTATTTTCGCCGGAAATTGATTTTGTGAATTGAGGTCTATAGGCATATGGAACTTTATTCCTCGGATATTTTGTTGATTTTTAGGGTTCTATAATAACATGTAACCAAAAGGTTTGTACCAGGAAAGTGTTTAGGTACCGCGGGACATAAAGTTTCGCCCTTTTTGGACAGGCTTTGATAGAGAGGGCATTTTTTTGTTGTCGGCAGTAAACTTTACAGTTTTAAGGCAGCTGAATAAGGATTAGGGTAGGTATTTAATTCTTCGCAGTGATAATATAAAAATAATAGATGTTTAAGTATAAGCACGGGATGTTTATTAAAAAAAATTTCTTTCAAATGTATAAATACCAGGCAATAATAATAATTATCAAAAAACGACATCGAAGGTCTGCGCATAAGCCAAAAGCAGCACTCACATATTAAAAAAAATCTCTTCACGTAATGACAACCTGATTATGCAATATAATAATTTAAATGTGACATACTATTAACAAAGCAATAAATTAATCAGTTTCAGCCATAGGCTCGTTACAGTCACAATGAAGAATATTCTTGAATACGTAGTCGTGATGTGCTTTTTGAATAATATCTGAGTCGCATAAATGTATTGTTCTTTACTCTTGTAGAATAGAATTGGCAAAGGACCTTTGTAACATTGTAATGTAATTTTCATAATTCTCACTTGTATTTATCATCTTAGGCTAGAGTCTACTCGTGACCTCGAAGTGTCAAGGTAATTAAAAAAACGTGATTAAGCTCTGCTAAAGTGACAATATTCCTTAAAGTAACATTATTTCAAAATGGCATTGCCATTACAATTTTTTTGTTTCTCTTTAATAGTTTTGAAGTGCTCGGTACTTAACTCATAATACTTGTATTGTAGCATAGCTCGTTTAAATTACGCCAGTGGCAGCTACATGCACCTCTTTAATTGAATTTCAAATAACTTTTTGACCCTTGATATTCTTGCTCTACAATTTAACACGAACTCGCTCATTGAAATCATAAAAGTCGTGTTTTGTCATGTCTCTGACTTAATCAGGATATACCGTTTTTTTTGCCCAAATGATCAAACGGTGCCGAATGTTTATTTTTCGCAGTCTTTTCTATGGCCAGCCGAGTGCCCACTATAATGCCCTCGTTTTGCGTGTATTGTGTGCTTGCTGGTAACAATTTCTCGAAACATTTGTAACAAAAATCACAAGGTGGCCCAAGTTCCCTTTCCTCGACGACGTTACCGGCGTTTAGTTTGCTTAGTACTCTTCATTTAACATCAGATCAATTTGACACTTTTTATCGCATGTTGACTGTCTTGTCTTACCGAAAGCCTCATCAATAGAGTTCTGCCATATCTCATACTGTGCATAAACTGTGAATGCTTATTTAGCGGTGAAAGCAGGTGGATGTGAGCACATTTAAATAATTATCAGGTCATTAGTAGAGATAGGTGGCACTGGAGATTTATCGAACCCGGCAGTAACCTCTGTATTAAAAGGCGATGGTTTCAATTACAGAAATGTTCCTACTAATACAGTGAGATATTAAACGGTGATACATTCGTTACGTAGATTTTCCATCACATTTATTTCTTAGGTTAATAATAGGCAATAATCCTGAACTGTGCGATGATCTTAATTCGCAGAAAATATAATTGAGTCAGTGACTTGTCTTAATTTCAACTTCCATCACTCCTCGGTCTGAAAGTAAGTAGGTCTCATAATTTTTGATATACCAGATTGTTTAGCTCTTTTTGGAAAAAGGAGAAGATATAAAATTAACCTGTCTCTCGGAAATAACAAAGATAAATTCATTTAAATAATGGAACTCCACTTTGTACATGCTATTTAATGTGCAATGAAAGAAACAAAGCTTTGGAACAAAATTAGCTAGGGAAGTATGCTTGGACAAGTAAGTTAGTCGAGGGCGTTCTCGAAAAACGACTCGAAAAAAGTCTCTGCAAATCTTGCAGGGAATAAAGATTGACTTATACAGATGTGTATACGTTACTTTAATCCCAAAAAATAAATAGGATCGAAAATTTGAGACGAAGAAAGTATTAACTGAAATGGGTTCCGTAAAAAAAAGGTAATATGTGCACAAGAAACCTAGAAAACACGTATCTATTCCGACGTAAAGGGTTCCAAGTGATCATATTACTCAAAAATTGTATCTAGATTCCACCGAATAATGGCACATATCTATATGCATCGTGTAAATTAAAACATCGCGTAAGGGTGAAATCTGTATAACACTTATATTAATTAGACTTTAGTACCGTTCGAATTTTTTTTTTCGGTTTTTATCAGTTTACTATAAAAAAGGTTCTAAAAGGTAATATGTCACCTTTTACTTGGGAATCTAATGGATGAAGTACTTAAAAGCCCTAAAATCATAAAACACGGTAAACAATATTTTTTAATTGAAAAATAGGGCACTTGCATATTTTTGAATTCTCCCGCAAAGACGGTGCCAACTGATGATATAACCGCGCGCGCGCTCCCCCGCGCGACGCTGTGTCCGCGGTATAAAGTTATATCGAGATGTAGAACTTTATACGTCGAATGCATATCACATAAAACCTTTTTACGGGTTAA
>BHDV01021710.1:89690-113388 GCA_005406045.1 Adoxophyes honmai
CCTAACTTTGCAGAGAGACGATATTAAATTCCTAGAACAGAAACTTCTCGAAAAACCTGGAAGAGAACGCTTATTTCCTTCAATTCGTTCAATTACCCTTTCGCGTGCTTCTGTCCTTGTCTGGGAGGTTTGACGGGGTGTAGGTGTGAGTGGGATAGCGAGTGTATCGCTAAAAATTGACACCATTATGCTCTCTGCCCAATGTTTCCTGTCGCCAGTCGTGTCGCACCCTGTCGTCGCACCCAATTTGCTTATGTAAATACGCAGCTTCCGTTCTGACCTGAATAATTCATTGCCCAACGTGAACGTTTGACTCACCCCAGTTTTGAAAATCAACAGAAAACGGAAAGACGACTAAGCAAATACAAAGTCGTCGAAATTACAAAACTTTTCGTTTCGACGCGGTCGTGTCGAAACCTCGTGTCGTCTGGCGTTTTTTCTTTTGTTTTTCTTTTTGCAATCGTCAAAGTCCGGCCGGTGCTGGGAGTGGAAGAATAAGTATGCCTTATTTAATTTAACTTTATTTAGCTTTTTAACCGAATTTTTAAAAAGGCGGAAACTTTTAAACACATACATCAATCGTGTATTCCCAAATGCGGTTGACAGAGCACACAAAACGCTATGTAGAAAAATCCATAGCTAATTTACGCTTCACAGCCACTTTTTGTGTATTTTTTTAGTTCCAAGTAAGATAAAAGAGGTGTAATAGTGACAGACACACGGAAACACGGAAGAATAACCAAGTGTACACAACTTTTTTTACACTGAAAAATTATTCATAACTTGTATTTATACACGTTATCAAACAAATCTCTTCAACTTTAACAACTCGCGCCCAAAGCAAATTTAAATTTCATTCCCAAATCACAATCGCACATAGAAAATCCGTTTCCAATATTTTTTACGGTCTCCGTTTATTTTCATTCGCGATTCATAGGCCGGCTTTGTTCCCATCAAACATCCACCGCGTACAAAAAAGTCAAGGTACGAAAAACGGCATAATAGAATCGGAGAGATTTCCACCCACTATCAGCATACGAAACTAAAAAAGTAAATGTATTCTATCCTTACGTAGTTCAGTCCGTGGCTACCGCAGAATCCTCTCTATTGTTGAATGCTTTGCCTATTTGCTATTCAAGACTCGTTTCCGAGTGACACAGACTGTTGTGATATTTTGTTTACCAAGTCACTATAAATTGAATCAATTTGAGATACCACGGCTAGTATTAAACTCGGAGGAAATCTGAAATTGTCTGTTATTAACTCGATTATCAAACAATTTGAAACGGTCAGCGGTCGGTCGCAAACAAAAAGTTTGACTTTGTTGACGGCGCAATGTTTTTATTACGCGCAGGATTTCTACGTCTTTGCAACTTTTACTACAACTTAGCTTACTAGTTTTTGTTTCATTACCGATCCGTTCGTACCTGCTTACTAAATAGAAGTTGTCTGGTCCCAATGACCGAGCTGAATAATTCCATTAGTATTTTAATTTTAGTATTTTTTCTACATAGTGAAATACCTACTTGTAGTTAGCCTGTACTCGTAAGAACAAAGTTATCCACTGGCAGATTCAATAATAACAATAATGTACAAATAAACTACTAAAGTTTACATCTGAATCATCAGAATAGCGAACATTATTATTTGGATCTTGCTTCAATGCCGACAAGGCCTCCCCTGATATTGCACCCAAAATCTTGATGTCGATTGTAAATCCCTCAAAGAAAAGTCTAGTTCATCATTCTATTGCTTCCTACCGATTCAACAAAATAATAATAACCGATTATAAATTACATCAAATTAGATTGGTTACATCTATTAACTTCATCCAACTCGATTATAAACCGTCACTAATATCACTTAAGAAGAACCATTTGACCAAATGGCCAGTAAACAGCTTCCAATTGAAATGAACGGAACTAAATTTAAAAGGAGCGTTCGTTGCCAACTTCAGGGGAGCAGCCGCTTAAATTGCCGCCAAAACAGATTCACAACATCGTTCGTTTTGAATATTGGCCTCACGTAGAGAAAGCCCTTAGGGGAAATTGCAATGCCAGCTTCTGGGCGCTAGAGGAAAATAAAATCCTACCCATCGCCTCAATAATATCCCCAGACGGGCCCAATAAGCCTCGTTACTAAATTGTGCTGCTAAATAAAATGCGCTACGAGAACTAAATGAGGATTTTAACTTTAAACGAATTCGCTGTTCCGCGTAAATTGTGATCTTTTCGTTCCAAGTGTTTAAAAAAGGGCAGGTAAAGTGGTTGGAGGAGGAGTGGCGCGGTCGTTTTGTGATGAAATTTAAACCATGGCTGAAGACCACTATTTCTGTATCATTTACGTGATTGCAAATCCTTCTTCTTGGTTTCCTCCGTGGATATTATTAATTGTGACTAGGTTTAGGTATATTTAAGACAATAGGCCTAACCTGTCACTGTAACTGACTTGCCAACTTAAAATCTAAATGTGCTAAAATGCTAAAAATGATCATGCTTTTGTCTACGCAGTGTTTCGTTTGCTCTGCCTTCCCCATACGGAAATGCAGGCGTATGTATGTAAATAAAATTTACTTAAGTTAAAAAGTTCAAATCTGAAAAGTTCCGTTGTTAAAAAAAATATCGTAACTCATAATCGGGATCAACGCGCCGCGATGTCTACGGGTAGAAGCGCACTGCGCATTGATGGAAATTTCGATAGTGTAAAGATGTGATGAGTAAGTCCCTGGGTAAGTTCCTTTAGCCTTAAAAAATGCTTTCCGGTAAGTTAAATATTACACAAAATCAGTTCCATTTGAGTCTTGTACATTTTTGATTAAAATCTCGGGTATTTTTTGGCATCTCGATAATAAAGGATACTCTCTCTACCCATTTGTCGGTCCTATCTGTCGCAACCATCCGTCCGAGCTCCGACGTCTAAATCTTTATCGGAAAGTAACTCTACTGCCAAGATTTCATCAATACCCTTCGCAGTCCCTGTTTGTACTCTCTGGTGAACTAAAATATGTCAATATATTTTCGTTATAACTTAATCTAGGTGTAACCTCATTCTATTGTTTAAGTTTTAGTATTCAAACAGCGATCTAGTCCGTAGCCCTTCATCTAGGACCCATGGCAGCTGCCAAATAGTTAGTAACTGTGCGCCACTTCTCTGTCCACGAGACTACTCAGCAGCCGGCGCGGCTCCTAGATGAAGGGCTACGGATTAGCCCAAAGTATGTCGAGCATAACTCTATTGAAGATGTAAGTTATCCGTATTTATCAGGATGTGTTCAGAGCATGGTAGTCATGAACGGCAGCTATCATAGCCTGACTAGGTTAGGTTTAAGTTAGGTAGGTGACGACCTAGTCAGACTATGATAGCTGCCGCTTGCCGCTATGATGACTGCCATTGCAGTCAACGAACAGTGTAGGTAGGGTAAGGCTCAATTCACACCAGAAGAGCAGCGCAGCGCGGCGTAGCGCAGCGACCCACTCCGTGGAGAATGCGTGAGGATTCCTGCGACTGCTCGAGAAGCCGCTGGAATGCGTAGGAAGTCGCTGGAATTTACATAATTATTGACATGTTGACGTATGTACCAATTGACAGCGGCCGTCGCGACTACTCGAGCATCCTCGGGCATTCCCGCGACAGCTCGCGCAGTCGCACGGCTTTGTTTATGGAATACGCTGGAATTCCTGCGGATCCGCGGGCATCCGCGCGCATCGTTAGAGTTTCTCATGCGATAATAAGTCTTATTGTAATGAAAATAAAGTTGAAATTCTCATGACACTGAAACTGCGCTCCGCTACGCCGCGCTGCGCTGCTCTTCTGGTGTGAATTGAGCCTAAAGACGAGGTTCTTTGACCGATGTAGTTTCGAACACGTGCTGCAAACGCATTACGTGTACGACTGAGCGTATTTGGCACATAATAGAGACCTTTTCTCGAAAAACTCCTTCTCAAATATTTATACTCGTAGTTCATTTGGTTTATTTTTACCGTTTCATTTCATAAGCTTGAAAACTTTTTTATTCGCATTTGTATTATTCGCAAGGTAAGAAGATTATATTTCATAATTATTAAAACAACGCTTTGATCGGATTATTGGTTCTTCCAATTAAATTCTAAGTACACTGAATACTAAGTATACACACATTAAGTATGCGCACAATACTCCAATGTTCATTCTATCCACTTTACCAATACAAAGACTGGCACCCAAAATACCCATTAGGCACCGAAAGTATTCCCTATAGGGACGAACTAACGTAACAAAAAATACGTTTGAAAAACCCGCACGATCAATTCGCTTATGTAAATAAAAAAGAGCGGGCTGAATAAAACATAGTCACACACAAACACTGGGAAAATCAACTATGTCAGTCCTGAATGAAGTGGCTCTCAAATCTAGTGACACCGAAATATATGTCGTTCTAGATGTGGTGATAGGTAGGTTAGGTCTCCCTATTTCTTCTCTGGATATCATAAATGAAAATAGAGTGATAGTAGATAGTTACAATAGTGACCGCTGATGTATCAAATAGATAAATGTATGTTTTAGGGGATGATATTGATTGGATCGAAACTGACTGCAGTTATTTGACTTAATATCGCAACGACACGTCGTCAGCTGCCGCTGCACGTCGTCCGGTTTCAACTCGTACTTTTAAGCCGCTAATCCTTGAGAATAAAAGGCGTAGAAAATGTAAAACAAACAAGGCCCGTGATCAGTATTATAAAATTAATGAGGCCAAAGAGCACACTGGCCGGTGCCTTTGATAATATTCTTCAAACATGCCTTGATTTTAAGAATCTTTTGTGGACTGATAAAACTCGTACGTACTGATTAGAAGGTTCCTGAAAAACAATAGCGTCCCAGATAAAATTAAAACTTCAAAGGCGTTGTAAATGTTCCTTATTTAATAAAACTGGGCAAGTGTGTTTCACCTTAAATGCGATGTGTTCCGTAGAACTGTTAATATCTGACATTCTGGTGTGGATTGCCATTGAGTACCTAATGAATTAGAATCAGATTTATTTTGATGATACTCGTAGAAATGTTCTGAAAGTTAGTAAATTATAGGTAAATAACTGTGTGGTTCGAACTGTGGCCTCTCAAGCAGAGGGTCGTGGGTTCAAACCCCGGGCTCGCTCCTCTGAATTTTTCGGAATTTATGTGCGATATCAAATTTGATATTTATCACGAGCTATTCGGTGAAGGAAAACATCGTGAGGAAACCTACACACAGCGACGAAGTAATTCAACGTTGTGTGTGAAGTTCCCAATCCGCACTGGGCCCGCGTGGGAACTATCGCCCAAGCCCTCTCATACTGAGAGGAGGCCTGTGCCCTGCAGTGGGACGTATATAGGCTGATGATGATGAACTGTGTGGTATCGAATTAGAATAACACATGCCCATTTATTCCGTGCGAAAGTGAATAAGAAAAGGTTTAAGTAAACTTTAGGTGACAGGCTAGCAACCTGTTCTTATTATACCTCTTTAATTTGTTTTAAAACGGACATTATGCTGGAAGTGGCTGCTAAGCGTGGAAATATAACATTTTGTCTATGTAACGTATTGTATGTTTTGCCTAGCCCATTTGGGAACGTGGGCGTAGCTGTACGTTAGTTCGCCTGGCATTACCTGTTGTATCGGACACTAGCAACATCAAAGGTACTCGTTGTAAACATCACCATTACTCTTATGCTGTATCTCATTATGGAAACCTTTACAGGGAGTGCTCTCTTTTTCATCAATTTTAAGAAGGAACCAATTATTTAAATTAGAATTGTAACTAGAGCAAACTTTTAGTACTTAACGAAGACTTTGTAACAATCAAATGAAATAACTGTAGTTGAAAATTAATTGATTTTCTTAACAGTTTGGTATGGTACCTTTCTGGTACGGGACCCTAAAAAACCTTTACTAATTTATTTCCGAGAATTTCATTTCACGACCATTGACGTGTGTTATCCTCATTTGGGGAAAACGAAAAACACAACTCACATTAGTAAAACGAAAATATAATAACAAAGAAGAATTTTTCGGTTGGCATGCTTGCCTAATATTTTATTTATGTCAGCACCCCATATAAATAACGACGTATTGCTCTATCATTGTTTGAACAGGTTTCGAAAGGGCATTCTGGTGCCCACGTTATTTTTTTTCCATTAAGGAAGTTAATATTTTTCCTTTATGGTTTATTGTATTTTCTAACTATAAATAGTACAAAACATAACTAGTTTGATGGTAATAAACGTTGAGAAATGGGTAAATACATCAAAGGGAAAAGAAAACGAAAATCTGCGATGAAACAATTAGATAGTGACGAACTGTTTATTTAAATATCCTTCAATAACTCATCTGCGTGGATTTCATAGACGAGCTAGCATTGTAGAATTCATCGTCATTTGTGGATTTAGTTACACAATGTGTGAGCATTTGACTGTTAAAATTGAAATCATAAAATAATTAAAAAATCGGTTGTCTGTAAAATCGGCTTACGGACGATGGTTGAACGTGAAAACGTCATAAGAAAATACTGATGGAATGGTTCCATTTTTCAAAAGATTTTTTTTTAATTTAATTTAATTTTATTTTGAATGAATTACTACAGTATGTTCATTCAATATTATAATAAAATAAACATATTTTATAGCATGCATTAAAAAAATACAAAAAGAACTCTTTTGAACCGGATTTGAACCAGTGACCTATTCCTCTACAGTCCACCGCTCTACCAACTGAGCTATCGAAGGTTGAGAATTGGAGTTGAAATTCTGATAAACTTTCTGCAACGTAATTGGTTTAATGGGACGCCTTAGATCGAGGTAACGCCGCATACCTACGTCATGTTTTTTCGTGCGTGCAGCTGGTTCCATCGAATTATAAGACGTTGTCACGTCAAAAAAACTCTCCCATAAAGGGGTAGAACGGGGATGCAAAGTTAGTACAGTTAAAGGATTTGATAATGTGCCACTTTGTACCTTTTACGAGAAATGTCACTGTGTCATACCATACTATTTACTGATCAAAGTACTTAATACGAAACTCATTAAGAAAAGGTTGAAAGTGGCACAGGTATCAATTTCTTGACTATGAAACGTTGCTATTTTTGAAGTTATTCGAATGAAAATCAGTATGAAGATTCTTCATTGAAAGCCTTGAAAAACGTGTATTTTTGTTATTGAAATCAATCTTTAATAAAGTAATGTTAAAATTTCTAAAAATATTGTTCAATTTTAAAATTTCGACTGAAACCGAAATTTAAACGGAAAAGGTAACTGACCGCGTTTCTTCCTCATGATTTACGCCTAATAACTAAAGTAGATCTAGTTATAGAGTCTGTAAACGTAATTGTTACAAATCAAAATTCGTATTTGATTAATCAAGCCAAGTTCATGTGTAATGGACACACATTAATCCATTTTTGATGATTTTCTCTATTTTTCTCTGACATCCAGATAAAGATGAAGAAATGGTTATAATAACAATACAATATTATGATCATTCATAGTGAAAGTAATCGTTCTTTCATAGTTCTTTAATTTAACCAAGGTTTTATTACTATATCATTTGTTTTATTCTCAAAATCTCTGAAATATATATTTTTAGATAGTTTTTAAAGTAAATTAACAGATAATATCATTGAGTGAATAAAGCAGTAATTTAATAATACCAAGACAACATTGAGGTAATAGTGGACGAACAAGGACGTAAAGATGTGAAACGCTGCAAGATTATGGCACAAGTGGTGCCTAATAACGTATGCGTAGCATTGTTACAAAAATCTTTTAGTAGCTTATTTGGACGAATAAAGACGTATAGACGCTTACAAAAACAAACTCTGCATTTAAGTATGCGAATATAAATGTAATATACATTTTCTTAAATTTGAAAAGGTAAAAGCAACGTTATCTTAATCCGTCAAAACCATAACAATAGCTTTTTTATTTCTACGTAGTTTTGACTTAAAGAATTTAAAAAAATACTTATGTGATAAAAAATACAAGCGATTTTCCTTATTTTATTTTTCCTGTAAAGTACGGTTTTTGATATTACCGCTTTATTCGGTTGGGGGTGCGACCTCATGATAATTTAATTAGGTAATCAAAAAATTTTTCCAGTAAATTGGTTGACTAAGATTCATCGCGTACAAAGTATTTAACTAAAATAAATTGCTATCAACAAAGTTTACCAAAGCATTTATCTTTTGATTGATTTTCAAAAACGTATCACCTACGTGGACGCTCTACCTGACAGAGAATCGGACGTTAAATTTGATATTCCCAAAATAGTTTTTATTTTATGAAAAAACAATTTTGTTTAGTTTTGATACTGAGCAAACATTTTTGCCACTTTGTTGTTCGCCGCAATTACCAGCTTCATATTGGATGTGCAAAAATGAAACAAAAGAGAGCTCAATATAAAAATGACAACGAGTAAAAAATTTGGTGACCACATAGGATTTGAATCGACAACCATAGAATAGGTAATAACTACGTACAAAAGGTCCACGCCAGAACATGTTTAGCCGTAAAACATTGCTGTATCTAGATTATCTAGATAGATACCGTTACCTGCTTGCCGTAGACCAAGGATAGTAGATTTTTCAGATGAGAAAATTTTTTTGAAGACTGGCGACGGTGTTTCAATTTATTTTCTTTGGGGGTTCCTACCTCGTTGACCAATTTAATTGGAATTTGGTCAATCCATATTATGTGAGCTACCAGCCGAGTTACTCACCCCTCTATTTTTATTACCAAGTTTCATTGAAATTTTGTTTGACGCATTCCATTTATTCGTGACACATGACCGCTCAATATGAGGGAAGATTAATAGACTCCTAGCGACTTTAGCAACGTAATAATAATCCACACTAATTGTAAGTAACGTCCTACTGGCCGTGCACAAGCGTCCTCTCGAAATTAGAGAGTTTGGGCGGCAGTTCTCATTCCCGACATTAAATTATTTCGACCCTGCGTGCAAGATTCTTTCCACCGATTAGTTCGTGGTGAATTCGAACTCCCTTTAAAATCTCTGAAAAATTGCGAGCCTAAGATTCGAAATCACGAAACTCTGCTTGAGAAGCCGGTGACCAGTGCGTCAGTCCGCTACGTTAGAAACATACATACATACATACATATTCTCACGCCCATATTCCCATGAGGGGTAGGCAGAGCACATGAATTCAAAAATCCAGTGCCACGTTTAGCAAATTCAGGGTAATCAGATAGTTAAACGTGATATTGCGGTGACAGGTTGCTAGTCTATCGCCCACAATACACTAACCCTTTCCCAGAGTCGACTTTTACGACACCCACGGGAAGAAAGGGGGAGGTGCTATTCTAACCCGGCACCACGTAACATAGGTAAGCAACGTAATATAGGTAAGAAAATATACCAACTTCATCTACGATTAGTCTTTGAATAAGGAACGAGGGCTTCAAATTGCGGTGACGAAGTTTCAGAATTTGCACTAATTCAAACTTTAAACTCGCTTCCTTCGGAATTTGGCCTTCAGGTATAACACCTGTCTAAAGATAATATTCCTCTATTGGCGTTCTTCTATAACACAATAATTTTCCATATATGTATGTACAGATTGTAACATAGGTACTTCATAAAAGCTACTGTTAAACCTTACGAGGTACACTTTGACAGCTCGCCCTTCTCTTTCGTACCTATGACCCTTGACACGGTGCACAACTAAGCTCATAAGATTTTTGAGATATTAATTTAATTGTGATCTTGTTAACTTAAGTAAATACTCCGAAGACCTCAAATACTTAAAATGTGTTTTCTTTGAAGATCACTTCTTCCAGACCTATTTATACCTACTTAACATCAGCACTGGAAATTTGCAGAGTTTTGCCAAATGTTCTCTTACCCTATTATGTATGTACCAGCGCAGTTACAAACTCATGCGCCTTACAATCATACTACCGTGAACAGTGCTTGAAATGACTCAAAATACGTGGAGTTTATGAAGCTTGATACCCGTTCTAGCTCGCCGCGCCCGCGCTAGGTAGCTCCACAAACCAGATACGAACAGAAGTTAATTAAGTGTATATAGTGTAACGTTGTACGTACATATTTCATTTAAATAACGTAACTGACAAAAATATAGTAGAAACTTAAAATTTCATTAATAATCGTAAAATCTTAAATTAACTAAAAATAATAAAACAGTCAATAACTCGTCATAACTAAGCTAACTACCATAATATATTCATCATGTTAAAAAAAACATAAATATAAATAATTAGAACCGTTTAAACTGACCCCTAAATTCTACATGGGTGGTCTGTCTCATAGTCACAGACTAGCTTCAAACACAGATACCGCGAGTCCTGCATTTGTATGCAAAACGAGCGTGTCATTTTTTTTATTCCTGCAGTGGATAACGTCACATGAGTACCTTGGTAATGAGTGTTGACAGTCCGAGTGGAACCCATTCTATAATGACGATTCATTCTATAATATTGTATAATTATTTGCTACAAATATTACATCTTTTTTCGAAGCGTGATATAGTCATAATCATGGTTCTGTGTATGTCACGTTTCGTGTGCTCTGCCTACCCCGTTTGAGAATACAGGCGTCGGGAATAAAGTCACGAAAAATATCTTGCAACGATTTCAATATTGGTGAAATTAATAATTCATGTACTTTAAAATATAATAAATTGGTACTCTCAGATACAATTTTTTACAATAAGCTAGTGGGAAACAGTTGGCAGTTAAAGTGATACTTGAAAAACTTACAGAATCCTTCATTGATGTGCGGCCAAAAATCGAACGGCAATCGCGCTTCAACTGTTCTGAGATACAAAAAACTGACGTGGATGTATCCTTTGCTCGAGCGCATTTTGTTTGCAGGCTTACTTCTGTATGCATTTGTTCTGTGGTAACTCTAAGCACTGACTCGTGCATTTTTCACGGCCATGCTCGCAGGCAGCGAGAGAATATTCCAAATTTACAGAATTCCACACTTACCGCTTCAGTTACGTAATCGTAATTTAAACTAAAACTCGCCGAGGTAAGAATCAAGATAAGGAAAGCGAGGGAAAAGAGGAGCTTGTGCTCGCGGTGTGGTTACAAAATGTTCCCGGAGGTAGTAATGGGGGCTGTAAAAGTGGTCCGTTTTGCATTGTTTTGAATAATTTGCTACATTATATCCTATTTTTAGGTTCCGTTGATTACTCTCCCGGTTTATCATAAAGAGTACTTGCATATTTTTTCAGCCGTGATTTTTTAAACTTGTACCTACCTAATTGGCAACGAATTTTAATAATTACACCCCAAAAACCTTTATTTTATTTTATTTGGAACGAACTAAATGAAAAAAAGTGTCTTTTAAAAATCCATTACGTGACTTGTTGCTGCCTCTTTTGAGTAACGGAAGCTGAAAATTTGTATGACATTCATGCACGTCCCTTAACCTTTATTTACAACGTTTTGTCTGCATTACATTAAGATCCGTGATAGATTTCTGAATATAATAAAATTGACACTTAAGTATTTTATTAAGTATCACAATTTACATTTTTCTATCACAATTTACATTTTTCTATCTCGAAAGTAAAAAAAACATCAAGAACTTATTTTTCGGACTGAAAAAGACGCCTTCCCATGCTATGCCGTGTTTCGAAAAACTTAATCATCATTTTGCAGCTTCGGATAAACTGCAAAAGCTTAGTGCGTGCGGATTGCCTGCAAGCCCGGCTTTATACCTGGACAAACGTAATTAACTTTAACAGACGGTAGTTGCATTTTTAATTTGCTTTCATGAGCTCGCGTATAATTGGAGACTTAGCGCTGGACTAGCTGATTGTTTTCTCGTTAGAATTATAATAAAAGCTGTTATAACTTTATGTCAGTCGGGCTTTACAGCGATTTTATGCTTAGTGATTTTTTTAACAAAAATAACTTTGTGTTTTTGAAATTGCTGCTTTTGTTTCATGTTTTATGAATTAAATAATCTAATTCATTTGCAGGGTACAATTAATTGAATCCAGCGTTACTTTGTGGAAGTCTATAATAATGACTTGGAATGGCAGAAAGCACAGATACATCACGCCTGTATTCCCAAAAGTGGTAGGCAGAGCACACGAAACGCTACGTAGACCAAACCATGGCCATTGCACGTCTCGTAACCAGTTTTAGCATATTTTAAGGTTTGAGTTAAAAGGTACTATAGTGACAGGTTGCTAGCCTGTCACCTAAAATTTACCTCAACCTATATCCTTAGTCGCTTATTATTCATCAACAGTTATTCTAAACCCGACACAACACGGTAGCACATTTTAACCTCAGAACGAGGTCACAATAATCGTAACAAAGAATGCCTTTGTCACGCAATACAATGCAATGGCGTTCACTGTAAAGAAGTTCTAAGGTGGATCAAGAATCGATTATCTCAAGGTGTTTACCGAATTGTTTATCGTCCACGTGTGGACACATTGTTTGCAAATATTTACGTAATTACTAGTCGAGCTATGTAACCAAGTTGCTGAGTAACGCGTTCAAAGTCGTTACTGTTACCACAAAGGAATTCATTAACGCTCCCACCTTCGGGCCACGGAATTTCAGGTTATTCTGTTTACGTAACGAAGTATTCCGACCCGTGAGGGGATCAGCTTGATATTATCCCTAATTATGAACAGTTCGCGGTGCTATCGGGATCCCGTTGATGTTTGGATCGATTTGCAGTTAAATTTGTACGTGTTGAAAATTAATTTGGGCCAGGTTTTTGTTTTGTCGGGTTTTGAGATGAGAACAAGAGTTAGTTGTTCATTTGTCTCATAATGATGAGTCATAGATCTTGTAGAGATATTTTTCGTTACACAAAGGAAGCGATTGTGATGTCGTTCTTGTTCATTTAGATTTAACTACTTAGAATTATGCTCTTGCGTTACTTTTTTGAAATAGAATCGTTAAAATGGTGTAGATATTTTTATTTATTTAGATCATAAGAAGTCATAGGTGGATAATTTAAAAGTAGTAGTAGACAGAGCACTCTAAACGCGTCTTAGATAAAACCATTACTAGGTACTGAACGCTCGTAGCCACTTCTAGCATAATTTTAGGTATGAAAGCAGATGGAAGGTATATAATAGTGACACATTGCTAGCTTGTCGTCTAAAACGGACCCTAACATATTTCCTTGTCGCATCTTACGACAATGTTGGAAGAAACTGAGTGATATTATTCTGAACCCTACATCACACAAGCTACGGAACGTATGTATCTATGTAGGTAGGCACGTTACTAATTCCGAAGATATACTAGGAAATACACTGTTCTTATCAAAGATTTGCACTGATTGATTTTCTTTCTCAATTTCGAACTAAACTCAATCCGTGTAAAGGCAAATCTTAAAATAGATCTGAATCAACAAAACACTGCCGCAAATCCTATTGTTTATCCAGTTCCATTCACCAAAGTTCAGGATCTGACGTGACGTCAACTAGTCTCCCGCGAAATTCACAACTTCCCATACAGGGGTAAAAAGTTAACACTGTCGGGGAAGTTACCCACAAAGTGAGCTTTTACTTCGAAGTTTCAGGTAAACCCCAAGTATTGCTTCCTAAAATCTTTTGTGACCGGAAAGTTGGTTCGCGAGAAATCGATGGACATTAGTAGTGGTGATATTTTGTGACATTTATGATACGGTGATACAAAGGGGCTAGCTGATGAATGTGTGTACTTTACATTCGAGTGTTAATGTTATGAGCTATCAGCAACAAAATCACATAATTATCGTTTCGATTTGTGACATGACTTAACTGTCATAGACACGTTAATAAATTATGCGTTTTATTACCGATGTGATGTCGAGTTTTGAATAATCCCTATTTCTTTCGTGTACGTCGCAGGAAGCGACTTAAGAAAATAGGTTGAGGGGTAGATTGAATTGAAATATTTTTCAAATACCTAAGTATGATGTCAATGTTAACAGCAGGAACAAGAGAAGTCACCAAAAAGCTTTTATCGATAGATTTATTGTTCTTAGACAAGTTCCGTTCTTGAAAATCCTTATTAAACAGTTAAGTACTCCTGAGCGGTTATCGCTGTCATTAATGCTTTTCAAAACATATCTTCACCGTTTGATGCTCCAGCTTTTACTAGGTTCATTGTTCATAGCACAAGCCTTAGCTAAGGGCTATAATTGTAAACCGTTATCGATAACAACGTAATAATACATTTTAGTACCCTGTTTTGTTACGACTGTAGCCTTGACTTGCTTCGTCTATCCATACACAAATTTATGAGCTAATTTGATATGTAACTCGATATACCGTCGAAATCGTACCGTGTTGTATTCGGTTACAATCTGGTGCCTATAAATGTTGAATGTATAAGTAGATAACGTGATTACGCGCTTCAAATCGCGTTTTGAGGAAGGACTCGTCAAATCAGAGCTTTGAAGTATCAAATTAGGAGGATAACGTCGTCATGTACTCATAAAATATGCCTCTAACAACTTCGTTATTTGTGCTGACTTCCTTGATTTAGTTGATATCTGATATTATTGGTATGGAACCTAAGTCAATTAAATATTAAACTACCGTAAGACAAACTTATATTGAAATAAAACATTCTTGATTTGTTTAATTTTGATTATGGTCGCTGAATTGGGGAATGTTATTTGAAACCCTTCAAGCGGTCTTAATCGTCTTTAAAGCAACATGAGTTGTTTTAATTGGATAACGATAGGTTTTATGACATTAACAGTTTTACGGTTCTTCAAACGTTTACGTTAATAACGTGAATTAGGTTGAACTAAGTCCATAGATTTTGAGGTATCTGAGTAGTTCTTTTCGCGTTTTCTTTCATTGGCCCGAAATAATTATGTCAAACTTATCTCGATATGAAGACGTGTGTCTGTATCAATTCATACAGTATTCATTTAGTTTAAATTACTATAAAAGAGAATTTTGAAGTTTAAGTGTCGTAGCATATTTTCGAGCCTTTAAGTTCAGAGGTACGGTACTAGGTAGGTATAGTTGCTAGCTTTTCGCCATATACCATAACCTGTATAAATCCTAGTACGACATCCACTGATGAAAATGGAGAATGGTGTTATTATAAACTCACACGACAGACACACAAACAAACGTAAGTCTAGCTTTTCACACGTTCATAAAGTATTACGCCGTCCGTCCGCTACGACCAGCTGAAGTTGGTAATACATGCCGATCATAAAACTTGTATCTACCCGAGGTACGACACATGTGACCGGGCATCAAGTCGTAATAATAAAAGTTGGGCGCCCCATAAGTCATAGGTCGCCTGTCAGTAAAATTGGTAAGCACGAGGGAAATGAATATAGCGAAATCGGTTGCAATTCCAAGAGGTCCGTCCGTAAAATAGCTTAAGTATGCCGTAAAATGTGGAGCTGCGACTGCGATAAAAATGCAAGTTTTGGAAATAGTCGTGGAGGTCCCGAATCAACTTTAGGGATGGGCAAATTAGGGTGTCTAAAGCGTGAATCTGGGAACAAAGTAGTCAGCGTCTTTGTCTTTACAATAAAAGTAATCGTGTCTCTACGAACATTTGAATGTCAATCTTATCATCGTAATCAGGAACGCGTTGATTCTCAAAGTCGAAACTGATACCAAATATTAAGATCTGCCGTCGCTTAAATCTTGTGCTTATTAAATTTATCTATGACCATTTTATGGCATTTTTCATTCATTGCCAACCGACCGGTTGCTTTCCGTTGACCTAAAATCAATTTGGCGCGAAGCGAAGCAATATTATTAACTTGAAGCACACGTAAAGGACAAATAAAAAATGTTTGTATTTTGTTTACAATTTTCTGTAGGTAAGTAATTAGGACGGGCACTTATTTTTTATCTGACTCAAGTGAAGTTGAATTAATCATTAATTACGAAAGAAAAAATATTGAAAACCATTTTCCTGATCTTCATTAAGTCTTAAGCTTCAAATGCTTTTATCATCCATTTTATTAATTAAAAAATAATACCAACACTGGTCCAAAATACTTCCCTTTGCGAATTTATTTAATTAATTTGGGGACTTAATTACTTTCTCAACATTTAGATTCCTTAAAGTAATTTCCACTTAAAAATACTACTCGAGAGTGGAACCATTATTCGAACAATTCAGTTAATTAACACGACTGGACTAAATTGCGCAAATTCTTGTGTTAAGTAATAATATTACCTCACTCGTGCCTAAACAGTTCATTAAACCGAAAAGTTAAAATTATCAAGGGAATAAAACGTTCAAGTTTAAGACTGCGCCATACGTTGAATCATTATTAGCGTAACTCTTTGTTTGAAAAAGTCTCGGTTAATATTAAAAATAAATGGCCGATTACACCAAAAAGGACTACTTTTTTATTAATTATATTTCGATTGTTCAGTTCTTTTATTCTTATAGTTTCTTTGTTGTTGCAGTATTATGTAAAACTAGCTAATTCCGTTGCCTGAGAAAAAACTGACGTATTTTTTATTTCGAAAATGGAACTGCGGCAGGATTTTGTTTTATGTTCCGAAGGCCATAATAATTATAAATCACTCTAACAACAACTACCTACATAAGTACACCTAGCCAAGTTGCTTTGTGAAACTTGTTTTACGCCTAGTGCTGGTTATCTCTTTTGCAACGCTGTGAATTCGCTATATCTTTTGAATCAAAGTTTTAAAAATCACTAGCAAATTTATGCATCATTTTTAACTAACAAACATCTGCTTTCAACAAAACTACAACCTCACGCATCATACAACACCAAATCACAGATGAAACGGAAAATAGAACCCCATGAGTCACTTTAACAAATTCTTGTGTCAGATTGCGTCTAGCTGCGTCGCGTAGACGTGAAAGGAAATTCTTAGAGCATAATTCCAGACTGGCGGTATGTCGGGAGAATCTTTAAGTTGTGGATCACGACTAGAATCTAAGGAATTCGAGTTGTAATTCTAAGAAGGTAGTAATGGATTATTACTCGTGAGTACAAAAGTTGAGAGGGTCATTTACATTGTATGTAGTACAAATATTCAGCGGAAAAGACAATTAAAGATTTGGGGACATAAAATTCAAAATTTCAGGACAAGGAATTTTTATCTGGAACTGAAACCCAAAATTAAGCAGGTATTTAAATTCATGTTTTAGAAAATGAGGTATACATTGCACTCGTAATAAGCATGTAAGCGAGTCTTGCATTGCATTCCAGTCATAGACAAAAATATCGATGGCCAAAATGTCAAAAAAATATTAGTAGGTACGCATGAGCCGAGTCCGACTTGCAAATAGTCGGGTTTGTGTTACTCAAAACTGACTATTAATCTTTAATAACTCCAACATAACTAGAAATTTACTTACACTCAGTGATTCAGAGTCCTAACAAGAGATTATTCTCTTTATGCGTCGCTGGGTATTCCTTCCATTCCGAAAGTCTCCGGCACAAGCGGCTTAGGACCACGCAGTGTTCTAGAAAAACCTAAAACAAAAGTCAACTGTTAGTACTGAAATCCTATTACGCTTCACTTGTTTAGAACTAGAGGCTTCTACTAGAAAAATACGAAAGAGAGCCTTTGAAGCTAATGAGTAAAAGGCACTTTCATTTGGCTGTAATTGACAAATAGTTGGTTCGTTTTTTTTAACTTTTTCATTGAGTAAAAATACAAAAAAATTGAACCTTTTTCTATGCGTATTATGAAAAATGAAAGTGAATATTATGTCGAATACGGTCGAGTGATGATTATGACTATTTCACGCTTCGCAGCCACTTCAAGCATGATTTTAGATATGAAAACAGGTGGTAGAAGTAGCATTATAACAGGGTGCTAGCCTGTCACCTAAAGCACACCTAAGCATAAGGCTCAATTCACACCAGAACAGCAGCGCAGCGCGGCGTAGCGGAGCGCAGTTTCAGTGTCATGAGAATTTCAACTTTATTTTCATTACAATAAGACTTATTATCGCATGAGAAACTCTAACGATGCGCGCGGATGCCCGCGGATACGCGGGAATTCCAGCGCATTCCATAAACAAAGCCGTGCGACTGCGCGAGCTGTCGCGGGAATGCCCAAGGATGCTCGAGTAGTCGCGACGGCCGCTGTCAATACATATGTCAATCCTTATCCTTACTAATATTATAAGTCAGAAAGTGAGTTTGTTTGTTTGTTTGTTTGTTTGTTTGTTTGTTTGTTTGTTTGTTCCGCTTTCACACCGTAACTACTGAACCGATTGCTTTGAAATTTTGCAGACATAAAGATAGAAGTCCGGATTAAATAATAGGTTACTTTTTATCCCGGAAAAAATTGATGTTCCCGAGGGAAAATAAAAATATAGTTTGCTTGATAGATCGATATCAATCGATGATAAATCGATATCGATCGATAGATGATAGATCGATGGCGCTGTGTGTCGTTTGAAACGAGAAGTTTTCTTATAGTTGTGCTTTATACCGCAATATAACCGAGTTCCACACGGGCGAAGCCGCGGGCGGAAAGCTAGTATGTCAATAATTATGTAAATTCCAGCGACTTCCTACCCATTCCAGCGGCGGCTTCTCGAGCAGTCGCAGGAATCCTCGCGCATTCTCCACGGAGCGGGTCGCTGCGCTACGCCGCGCTGCGCTGCTCTTCTGGTGTGAATTGTGTAGTCGTCCCTTACGACATCCACGGAAGGAATAGAAAAGCGTTATTCTATCACGACACCACACAGGAAATCAGAAGGAACTTTTTTTTTATTTTATTAGCCTAGTGTATCCCACTGCTGGGCAAAGGCCTCCCCTTTCTTCCTCTTTCAGAAGGAACTAAAAATTAAAAAAAACATTAAAACACGTTAAAGAAATAATTATAAGTACCCACGATTCGTCTCATATTTTAATATGTACCTTTAACTTACGCACAATATTTATCCTTCCGTCGAAACCCTCATAAACAACAATTTTATTACAGGTCCTCGTATGGTATTCAATATGAATTACTTTTCCCTATACAGAATTCTCAGACCTTACCTAAAAGCTTTGAGTTAGGAATGTGAACAAAATATGGCGTCCCTAGGGTTCGTGGGACCGGAAGAGACCTAAGGTCTCTTTAGGGATTCCGGTAATCTAGGTTACCTAAGTTGGCTATTGGACTGATGTGGCGTGGACTGTTTTGTAAAGGTTGGGAGTCAAGAAAATGTTCTTTTGCTGCGGGTATCTGTGTTTCTTTAAGAAACTAGTGGCCTAGAAACCTTTTTTGCAACGTTTTATCAACTACAATTTTACGAGGTTTCATTCAATGAAATTAAAAATCATAGAAATTTTTAATACACGTACCATTCACCGATTAAGCTGAAATTTTGTTTACTGGTGCGACATACAAACATGTCGGATGAAAATACAACAATCTGGTAGTACACTTTATCTTAGGTTAAGTATGAAAGTAGGGAAAGAATCTGTAAAAAATCTTAGATTAAAATCCTATACTTTTTCAATTCAGTCATGACACAAATAGGTAAAAATAAAATAAAAACCGATATTTAACATTGTTTTTTGCATTAAAACCACCTGCTAGTTATTTAGCATTGTAAGTATGTATATAACTCTTTATTGTACAAAATAATCATGACAAAATAACAAACAAAACAGAACATAAGACAAGTACAAAGGCGAACATATCCCAAAAGGGATCTCTTCCTGCTAACCTTCAAACGATTGACAAAACATGTGTAGTTAGAGTAGACGAACAATGAAAGCATTGTGCATTGCATCCACGTCAAGGCTATCTTTACGTCTTTGTAGGTGAATGATAACTTTTTACATATCCAACGGCCTGAATTACACGATAAATTAATCTAGAACCTATCCGTTTCAACGGGCCTTACTACACTTACGCAAACCGTCACGTTTTATAGAATATAACTCCATCTTACATTCAAGATGTTGCTACAAACCTCCGGCGCCTAAACATCGGTACAGCGTCCCGTAAGATAAGTTCGCATAAGTTCTGCATACCAAATGGTTGGGATCGGAAAGTTTGAGCACTGCGGTAGCATGACTAATGAGGACTCGGCATGTTTTGTTGATTTCCATAACATACGCTGCTTTCTGAAGAGATCCGTAATGTATTAGGGTGTTTATAGAAATATTTTGGCAGATGACAAACAAAACTACTGAGTAGTACCTACTAAGTATTGAGGGTCCAATCCCGAACAGGCGAAAGTAATTTTTAACCGACTTCAAAAAAAGGAGGAGGTTCTCAATTCGTCGGGATATTTTTTTTTTATTATTATTTTTTTTTTTATCATCATTATTTTTTTTTATGTGTGTTCGCTGATTACTCGAAGACGCCTGGACCGATTTGGAAAATTTTTTTTTTGTTTGAAAGGGTATAGTTTCCAGGTGGTCCCATTGCCAGCATATCTTGATCTGGTGATGGAATATGAGGGAAATCGAGGGCAACCCTCAAATTTTATTGGCACAGGTAATGTTTTTAGTACATTTTTCAAAGCTACACCAGTATTTACGTCTGGCAGTAAAAAAAATATGACTGAGCTGATGATGGAAGGTCAACTCCTTAATGCTTAGGAGTTAAAGGATAATTCTTTCAATACTGAATGCACCTGCAAACTGGAAATTATAATTTCAGTAATTAGTGAGGCCTGCTGGTGATGGAAGGTCACCCTCATTATTAGACAAATGCTTTCAGTATAGCCCAAATTTGAAGTCGGTTTTTTTTTGTTTAAAATTATTGCCGTGTGGTTTCGGTTTTTTTTCCCGTGTGATGTTGGGTTTAGAATTACACGTCTACATTACTTCCGTGGATGTCGTAAGAAGCGGCGAAGGAAAGGAAATAGGCTAAGTACTATCACGAACCGGGATTGTTGAGCCACTTGCCACTGTTCGCAATTTAGACGTGTAATCAATGACCGAGGTGACCGACTAGAAGTCTAGCTATTAGATTAGTATTACACGACCAAGTTACAAACATAGGTAAGTGGCTCAACAATCCCGGTTCGCGATAGTACATTTCAGGTACTGGCTAGCAACCTGTCATTATTATATCTGGCAACTTACCTTACTTAGAACCTGAAAAATTATGCTAGAAGTGGTCACTAAACGTGATATTGTCATAGTTTTGTCTACGTATTGTTTCGTGTGCTCTGCCTACCTCATACAGACGTGAAAAGTATGCATGATATTTTTATACGGGACAATTCACACCATTGGATTCAGTCCCAAACTAGTACTAAAGAGAGATATAGTATATCTCCTGAGCTAAATATACAGTAGTGAAAATATTCATAGCTGCGTGAATAATGAAAACCGCCCCATATTAATTTATTGATCGATATTCTTTACGATCCTATTTTGGGAGTTCCGCTGCCAACATCAACATGTTGCCGGTTATGGCTGCATACTGAATTGTGCAATAAAGTTTAAATACGTGTAGCAAGGACGTTAAAATTACATTGTAGCTGACTCTTGAATAAAGCTTGTTGCTACATGTCTGGAAATGCACGTCATAACGCACTAGTTTGTGATGTGCCTATTTAAGTAACTCATTATCAAACGTTGAACTAGTTGAGTAACTTTTCCGTGCGCTTTAAAAAAAATCTCCAATTTTGGGTCAATATGGGATAAATATGCGTTGTCAACTAACACGATATTCGAAACTAGCAGAAATTCGTTCAGGGATAAGTGAACATTTGTAGTTTGTTTGTCATCTATCACTCTATCAGTAGTTTCTTTTGTTTTTACATATCTGTTAATTGTAAATAATTTTATATGCTTGATTTTAGTCAAGTCAAACATACTTTGCGGTTTAAATGAGAGCTGGTATCTTTGGTATGATTTATGCAACTAATGTATCCGTACGGTTAAACCAACTGATTGCTGATCGTCGCAGACTGTCGTCATAATAAACTAATTAGGTTTTCCTTTACAGAGCATGCAATGTCATTAACTGCAAATAGATTCTATGATGGATCAGGAATCAATTGTTTCAAGTATATACAAGTATGACCCGTGTGGTGTCGGGTCTAGAATAGGACCTCTCCATTTCTTCAGTGGATGTCGTAGAAGGCGACTAAGGAAACGGGTTTAGGTATTCTTTAGGCGACAGGCTAGCAACCTGTCACTATTATATTACCTCTTACCTTTTTTTGGTACCTCTTGGTTTTAAAATCCAAAATGATGCTGGCTGCGAAGCGTGAAATAATCATAATCATTATATTTCACGTTTAATATGCTCTGCCTACCCCATTTGGGAACATAGGCGTGATTTTATGTATGTATGTATATACAAGTATCTTTGACTATATAGGCAACTAAGGAAATAGATGTAAGTATGCTTCCATTTAGCAACTATAATAAATTCCTCATTCATATAATTTAACCTAACATTGCGCTAAAAATGGCTGAAAAACTTGGAATAGTCACTGCTTCATATGCTCTGCCTACACCTTTTTTGAATACAGCGTGATGTATGTGTATGAATAACTTGCGTATTCGCAATCTCTGAATAGCAAATGATGTGTATTCGGAATTCGATGTTGGGGTAACGACATTACGTTACACAAACTGTTTATAAATAGGCTCGGTATGAATAAAACATTTCAATGCTGATTTTGAATTGTGTTAGACAGTGGTTTGAGCCTTCACCAAGAAACTGAGATTTACCCCTTTTGGGGTAATTACGATTGCATAAAATTCAATATCTAGTCTACTGAGTTTAGCTTTTGCCTACTTTTTCCGTGCTTTCCATTACAGGCAATTCAAAAATCTTATCCACCTTAAAGATACCATTTATTTAAAAACTAGCTTTCCGCCCGCGGCTCCGCCCGCGTGGAACTCGGTTATATTGCGGTATAAAGCACAACTATAAGAAAACTTCTCGTTTCAAACGACACACGGCGCCATTGATCTATCATCTATCGATCGGTTATCGATTGATATCGATCTATCATCGATCGATATCGATCTATCAAGCAAACTTTATTTTTGTTTTCCCTCGGGAACATCAATTTTTTCCGGGATAAAAAGTAGCCTATGTCACTCTCCGTGCCCTAAACTATCTCTACCTAAAAAATCACGTCAATCCATCGCTCCGTTTAGCCGTGAAAGACGGACAAACAAACAAACAAACAAACAAACAAACACACTTTCTCATTTATATATTGGTACGGATATATTGGTACGGATATAACATTACGCAATACCAAAAACAAAATAACTAACTAAAATAATAACTAACTTAAAAACTAGACTATATTTAAAAAAGGGCACCCCCGAGGCATGGTCCCAAAGACGCTGGCAGCGTTTCCTCGCTGTATCGCAATGCTGATGCGTTAAAAAGTACGATTTTGAACAATAATCACCAGTATTTTCCATCCAGTTTCATTTTTTTCTTCGAGTTTTTATAAAGCCTTGTTTCGGAGGTCCATATATGGTTTTGTTGTAGAGGTTCATAAACATCGTTTGACTTTAAAATATGCCCAATAAGTAACATTATTAAGTATTTGGTGTTCAGAATCTAGTGAGTGTGGTAAAGTATCATTAGATATTTTACATCCATTTTGGTTCTGTACTCCATTTTCTGTAACGTCGTTAAATTGCATCTGCTTCAAATTAATAGTAAAGTTGTTGACACTTTTGTAAGTTACTCTAAAGTCAAAGTCAAAGTCAAAGTCAAAGTGTTTTATTTGTGAAACATAGGTGATAGCTGTGTTACAGAGGTGTTCGTTTGAT
>BHDV01021710.1:115836-223428 GCA_005406045.1 Adoxophyes honmai
AAGAACAAACACGTCTGTGTAAATATCTCCGTAAATATACGTCAGAGGAGCACGAAAAAAATTGACGAGATAGATGTTAATGCGCTGAATTGAAATATGCAATAATATTAAAAAGGTGGTAAAAACTTTTACTGCTTTATTCGGTTGGGGGTGCGAGGTGTCGGGCTAACAATAACACATCTCCATTTTCTCTGTGGGTGTTGTAAGTTAACTTAAAGTTTACTTAATAAAATTACTCGAGTCGAAATAGCTACAAACTTATGTTATTGTCATGAATAGTCAAATAAACCGACTTTTAGTTGAAAAACTTTTTAAAAGTGGTCCCCTTTGCCATAGTTTGACCATTGCTTTTCTAATTTCTTTTATAGCAGTTATGTTCAAATTACTTAAGAATCCGCTTTCCACATTTCCACCGCACGAATATACTCCCAACCTACCAGCAAATACACAAACACGAACTCTTTACGAAACATTCTCCCATTAACATTACACCGATTGCATTACTGAGGCGTAACCAGCAAAAGAAAAAGGGGTTAATTTCTTGCACGCGGTGAAAGTAATCAATCACGAATATGTAGACTATGATTTATGACCTGCTATAGAAATACGGTAACAAATCGTTTCTTTTTCTATTGTAAGGGCTTCATTAGAGTCTTTTCCGTCTTTTAGAGGCGAAAGTTTTGATCTTTCGTTTGCTTTTTCGTTTGTCTTTTAATTGTGTCGATTAGATTCATTCTAGGTTCATAATTTTTTGTACTTTTTAGGGTATTGTACTTCGTACCCAAAGGGTAAAAACGGGACCCTATTACTGAAACGTTGCTGTCTGTCCGTCCGTTCGTCCGGACAACGGGAGTAGCTGCGCGAATTGTAGTGGCAGTATCATTATGTACAGTCAAGGAAACTTTACTGATACCCGTGTCACTTTGATCCTTTTCACAGTGAATTACATATTTATTGCCTTCATTAATATTTAGTATAGTATGTCACAGTGACATTTCTTGTGAAAACGTCCAAAGTGGCACAGTTATCAAATTCCTTGACTGTACACTCTCGTGCTGCCTACTTCCCTCCCGACTTCCCTGCTCACTTAAGCTGAATGTAAACGGAGCATTAAGTAGCGTGACGAGCAACGTTGCCACACTATGTCTGTCTCCTTTCTTCGCCGCTACTTCCCATGCCACTCGCAGTATATGGCAGGCCCATAAGGTATCATGATCATCAGCAGCCTATATTCGTCCACTGCTGGACAGAGGCCTCTCCTATGGCACGCCACTCTACTCGATCCTTCGTTTTCCTCTATCAACAACCGCTCCCAGCCATTTGTGTTTAAGATGGTAGTGACAGTAATTGTCTAGGCAGTCCTACCATCCGAGTCGGATGATAAGATAGTGCGAACACTGCTGTTTTGCGACATGATTACCGACTAAGATTTCCCAAATTATATTTTACTTATTTAATATAGTGTAGTGACTATCCACTAAGGTTATGCGTCTAAATACACAAAAATACCAACTCAATGTTATTTTAAACTCATTCCATGTTATACAACAATACCATACGTAAATAATACAGTGTTATTAAAGCGAGGCATCAAAATTCACTCTCAGAGCATTATTCAAACCCGAGGTGGCAGGTGGTGAGCTTGTTTCGGGAAATAGTCATGCTTTTGTTTTGGTAATACACAAAGGATATAATATCCAGGGAGTCCTAAGATTTCGTCATGAGGGGAGAACGTGCATTAAAATTATACTTATACCTAGTTTATTTGCATCTTTGTTAATGTTTAAACGCCTCTCCATTTCTTCCGTGGATGTCGGAAGAGGCGTATAGACTGAGATATGTTTTAGGCGACAGGCTAGTAACCTGTCGCTATAGTACGTCTTAACTTAAAAATATGCTCGAAGTGGCTACGGAACAAAATGCAGAGATTACAAATAAAAACAACAGACCTTATAATTTTGAAATGGATTTACTTTATTTTTAAGTTACAATAACGTTTGTTTTGAGATACTAAATTATTCAAGATACTTTCTTCATATTTTTGGTCTAATCTCTCGTTAGGCAGAATAAATTAAGCAAATTTCCTGCCTACAACATTTTAGGCACATTCCCTTCATATCGCATAGTTCTGGGAAACCCTTCCACGTGTAATGTTAGTTAGACAACGTCTTGTAAATGGCTTTGTTGATGTCATATTATATTTGTACCCAATATTTCTTCTTTTATCTGCCAAATTGGAGAGCGACGAGGGAAAATTATAAGTCCCTTGGGAAAAATAATGATGCGAAATGCAGGGTGCTTCTTAAGCATGACGATAGGGATAATTTTGTTCGAATACATTTTATGCATACCTACTTATTGTCTTGTATGTTTAGGTATATAATTAAACTATGTAGTGTTTTAAATTTTAACGTCTTTATTGGATTTAGCTTGACGCGTTTCGAACTAATTAGATAGGTACCTAGTACCAACATAGAAATCTCCCCAAATTTAATACCAATAAGGAATTATTAAGCGCTAAATTACAAGCATAATTATATTAATCTGATACTTTATTTTATTTTACTTTTTGTTATGTGTGATAGACATTCACAAATCGTAAAGAAACAATTCGACGTTTCGCAAATAAATTTGACGAAATAAAAACATCCTGAATTAAGGTATCTTAATTCATTTTATCATTTACTTTAAGCTACTCAGAATATCCTTGGACCTTCTACGAAGCCTTTCTTCCAGTTTCCTTTAAATGCCATTTTATTGTATCCGCGATGTTTATAGGAGTTAATGGCTGTTTAAGCAATTCAGAGGGTCATTACAATATCTCAAAATAGCCAATTGTAACAGATTGTTTGAGACAAATCTCTCTTTGTTGTCGATTCCCCGTAACTTCACCATTAGGCTGATTGCAGGCCATTTTGCTATTAACGACGTTTCGAATTGTGCTTACAAAATCATTGGCAATTAAACTTGGCTTGCCGTCTGAGGGGTTGCTGGAGTGCCGTTTTGGAAGAGACGTTGTTTTAAGGGTTTATATTAAAAAAAAGAATGCGAAAAGAGGACTACCAAGTAATAAATGCAAAAAGTCATGACTTTGTTTTGATTACATAAATATACTTACATCCCTTTTGGCTTTGTACAGTCAAGGACTTAAATTTTATTCATGAGCCACCATAGAACCTTTTCAAAGAAAATACATTACGATTTCCCTTGATAATTAATGAGATGTCACTATGACGTTTACTGTGAATTTTATTGGTTCCATGGTGGCTCATGAATTAAAGTCCTTGACTGTACGTAAGACACGAAGCAACAGTAAATAACAATAAAAAATAACAATAAAAGGAACAACAGTAAAAAAATTCTTGCGCTCGATTTTAAAATACGAATAATAGAACTTTTTGAGCTACTGAATTACAATAATGTGTATCGTTTTTAAAGGATCACGAGGAAGAAAGAAATAACGATGGTTTTTTTTGAGAATGTGTTACCACAGAATATGTTACGAAGCGTCTGAAACGACGGAAAACAAAATGTTTTGCTCGCGATGAAAACCAGACAAGCTTTATAAAAATGTGTGACACTTCAGAAAGTTTAATTCATAAAACGCGGTGGAGTTCAGGCTTCAAACAAAAGCCTTAAAAGCGATTAAGAAATAGGTACAAAATAAAGCAGCATATCGGACTAAGTAAAATAACAATCCCGTTCCTTGAGTGTTTCTAGGACTAACATTTTTCCTTTGATAAGAAAATAAAATTTATTTCACAGTTGTATTAAATAATTTTACTATTTGTCCCGAGTAGCCTAATGTAGCTTATTAATCCCGAACGTTGAGCGCGTGCGTTATTTTGTTATTTATCGGATGGTCGAGCGTTATTGCCACCTTCATTAATCTCTTGGATTCTTGAAGGAAATCCCACAAAAAGCATTGTTGCCCTTAATGATAAATGTCGGGTGCGATCCCTTTTCTCTTTCTTTTACACATCTGCTCTTTCGCCTGGCTCGTTTTTGAGGCACGCGTAATTTATCCGCGAATTTCCCGGGACACTTTTATCCGTCAGGTAAGAGTTTTGGAAATTCGGCGAAAATGTTTTCGGGAATAGCCTTAACTGCCGGCCAGTTGGTGATTTATCATAACTTGTAAACGACTCGTTTGAGAACTGTTATGCCGATTAGTAAGAGCTTTGATCGTTATTTTGGCGGTTTTTGGTGGGACGTTGTTACAAGAGAGTTCAAGGGCCTGGTAAACGCTTTTTGTTGTTCCAGCGCTCTAAATCGTTATTCTTGGGGCACTATTCGCAATAGGTAAGTAAAGATAAAAAGATAGGAAAATATTTAAGTAGGTTTAAGTCTCGGTACTACCTACACACAAAAAATCATTTACTAAAAACCTAAAACTGGTCATACAAGAGAACTGAAAACTATGCGTTAGATAGCAGTAGCCTATAAACTGAAACCAACAGTACAATCTCCCGCGAATGATTACGATGGTTAAAATGGCCGGAAAACACAAGGGCGGAAGACGTAAATTGTCCTGGCTCCGGAATATCAGGACGTGAACAGACATCAATACTGTGAAGGAGTTGTTCAGACTCGCTTTGGACAGGGAGATTTGAGGAACTGACTGCAAACCTTCAGTAATAAGAAGAGCATTTTAAAAACAATTCTTAATTGTCATCTCTACTTTCCCGGTTATTATTCCAACTGTACTTGCGATCGCTGCTTTGTTTAAACATACATACATACATACATATTCTCACGCCTGTATTCCCAAGAGGGGTAGCCAGAACACATGAATCCAGTACCACGTTTAGCAATTTCAGGGTAGTCAGATGGTTAAATGTGATATTGCAGTGACAGGTTGCTAGCCCATCGCCCACAATACACTAACCCTTTCCCAGAGTCGACTCTTACGACACCCACGGGAAGAAAGGGGGAGGTGCTATTCTCACCCGGCACCACACGGGAAACATGTTGTTTAAACATGTTTTACAATATTTTGTCGAATTCCAGCCACACGCGGTTAAGTTCACAGCCGTAACAGAAACAACCCTATTGTTATTATTATTTCATTCGCGAAAAAAGTTCTAGAATTACTTTAATAATTGTACCGCATTCTCAGCTCGCGAAACAATGTCCCCATTAGGTTAACCGGCCGCTATTTTCTCCTGAAAGACACAAATAGGTAGTTAGGACCGACGATTTACCTTACTGTGCATAAAAGAACAGAACACTTTTGCGGGAGGTACCCGCAGCAACACTTTTATCGCTGCCAAAAATGTAACGGGTGTGACTAACCTGGTCGCGGGACGCTAATTGTAACCTTTTAAATATTTAATGCTCTATGGCAGACTTGTTTTCGGCGTAGTACCTACTTATAGGCTCGGTTCACAGGTAGGTTTGGTGAAATTTAGGGATATTTTTTTGTATACTTTATTTCATTTTTTTTTCACTAACATTATACAAAGTTTCTGAGTAACTGACCACCGTAAAATTTATTTTTAAATAAAAAGGCAGGTGCATAGCAGCTATTTGCAGATAATTTTGACAGGATTGTGTGCAAAAATGAGCTGCAATGCTTATTAAAACAATAGTGATATAATCATATCATTTTATTCCTTACCGCACTACATAATGTCACAGAGGTAGCTAAACACATTAGTACCTTAACAGAATCAACAATGTGGCATACTTTATCGTAAGGGTACGAGAAGGTAGTCATTGCAGCAAAGTATTAAACTATGAAACTACTTTAGGACTGACTGTAGAATACTTCGAGCTACTTTTAAAACGATCAGTTTGTTTTTTGTCAACGGTTAGCTTAAGTCAACTCCTGTACAGGTGTTTAACAGCTTTGTTCATAAAGGTGATTACGATGCATAATTTGACGTTTTGTGCTGGTGCCGTCTAGGTGTAATTTGGCACGATAAACTGTACTATGCCATTATTTCCGTGATATTTTTTATATTTCTTCAGGAATGGCTCAATTGAGTACTGTTTTTGTGAGCTTTGAGCTTATGCCAACTTGTAGACTCACATTTTTCTTGGCAGTTAATTAGTTACATGAAATTAAAGCAGAATTTACCTTTATTAAATTAATTAATATTTGAATTCTCCTCATTCCTACATAGCTACTTAGGAAATAGGCAAAACGATGGGCTGGTAACCTATCTATATTAATTTCGCATGCTCTGCCTACCCCGTTTAGGAATACAAGCGTGATGTATGTTATTATGTATGTATCTATGAAAAACAAACTTTGTTTTATGTGTTTTGTGTGAGTGTTTCTTACGTTATTTTACACCACTGTAATTTTGGCACTATTAGACATCAGTTTTACAAACTAGTATTTTACTGTCCTGATATAAAATTCGAGGAGACGGAAACTAACTTTTTCATTGAAGTAATTCCGCAGACTCATTGGATGAAATTTGCTCATTTCTATTAAAAAAGTTCGTTGTAACTCTGGTAATTGGTTCGAAGGAAATTTTACGTCCAAAACAGATGCCTTAATTCTAAAGTAAAACTTTTTACTTATAAAAATTTTAATTACGGAGGCATTTTTATAAAATTGATTGTTCCGTACTGACTTTACTAAGTACTTACAAGGAAGTCTGAGGGGCTCTATAACTTTTCCATAATTTTAAACTTTTGATAGATATTTACGTAAAACATTTTTAACAAGTCTTTTTTTGTTGGAAAAAGGTATTCTTTTTGTGTTTGTAAAAAGTTTTTAGAACGTACCTTTAAAATATTGTTTGTATCCTGGCTCGAGGAGAATTTTGTCTTAACTTTTGAAAGCTTTCTTAGACATTACTGATTTTTTTTTTCAAGCTTTTAATCTACCCGGTGTCTCTTAATTGGTATAAGTACTTTTATTAACTATAAACATGTAACAAGCTTTCATTATATTGTATCTATTAAAAATATTGCTATTAATTCACTCTAAAACTATTTACTTACTAGCTTTTGCCCGCGGCTTCGCTCGCATTAAGTTCGGAATGACACAGAAGAGATCTCAGAATTATTTGAATACGCTACTGTAGACGATATGTATATGACTTTCAATTTGGGAATAGGATAAAAGATTCTAGGCATATGCTACATAGAAAACACTGATAAATTGCGGAATGTTCAATAAATACTTTACACCCCTCATTTAAGAGAAGTGATGGATTATAAAAAGACAAAAAGTAGCCTATGTCACCCACTCTCCATCCCTTCGACTATTTCCATCTTACCTGCATGCCGAATTTCAAGCGTCTAACTTAAGCAGTTTAGATTTTTCATACAAAGGGATTTTCCCGCTAACTACCGTTTTCTTGGGAATTTCGCAATATCCCGTTGCAACTAAGCTTAAAGTTTACTAAGGTACCTGCATGTCAAATTTCAAGCGTCTAACTTAAGCGGTTTAGATTTTTCACACAACGGGATTTTCCCGCTAGTTCTCGTTCCCGTGGGAATTTCGCAATATTCTATTGCAAATAAGCTTAAAGTTTACTAAGGTACCTGCATGCCGAATTTCAAGCGTCTAACGTAAGCGGTTTTTGATTTTTCATACAACGGGATTTTCCCGCTAATTCCCGTTCCCGTGGGAATTTCGCAATATTCTATTGCAACTAAGCTTAAAGTTTACTAAGGTACCTGCATGCCGAATTTCAAGCGTCTAACTTAAGCGGTTTAGATTTTTCATACAAAGGGATTTTCTCGCTTATTCCCGTTCCCGTGGGAATTTCGCAATATCCCGTTGCAACTATGCTTAAAGTTTACTAAGGTACCTGCATGCCGAATTTCCAGCGTCTAACTTAAGCGGTTTAGATTTTTCATGCAACGGGATTTTCCCACTAATTCCCGTTCCCGTGGGAATTTCGCAATATCCTGTTGTAACTAAGCTTGAAGTTTACTAAGGTACCTGCATGCCAAATTTCAAGCGTCTAACGTAAGCGGTTTTTGATTTTTCATACAACGGGATTTTTCCGCTAATTCCCGTTCTCGTGGGAATTTCGCAATATCCCGTTGCAACTAAGCTTAGAGTTTGCTAAGGTACCTGCATGCCGAATTTCAAGCGTCTAACTTAAGCGGTTTAGATTTTTCATACAACGGGATTTTCCCGCTAATTCCCGTTCCCGTGGGAATTTCGGGAATTCCTTTCTTAGTGCACCTCTACGGTACCTATGCTACGTCCCTTCCAAATTTCAAGTGCCTATGTTTAGCCGTTTAGGCTGTGCGTTGATATGTCAGTCAGTCAGTCAGTCAGTCAGTCAGTTTCTCCTTTTATATATTTAGATAACAAAAATTGACTGAAGCTTGGTTACCCTACGCTTTCATGCTTAAGTCATCAGTCAAGCGGTCCTTATCATTACTTTGTTTATAATTAATGCGACAAATTAAATCGTCACTCAGAAGAAAATGCTAATAATGTTTTCTAAGTTCATTGAAGACGTAGTTTTACAAAGTAGTGCGACTGTTTTGACTGGATGTAGGGTGACAAGGTTTTGGTTAAAAGTAAATTGCTACTTTAAAATTGAACAAATAAATAGTAATTTCAAGTTTCTTTTATTTTCATCGCTATTTCTGCAGCTAATTACTAGAAAATATGGTTCCTGGACGCCAATGAAGAGTTACCGTCTATAACGTTAAGTATGATAAAATAAATATTTTATGAAATAGCGCATTTAGTAAAAAAGAACACGTTAGTGCTTTAAGAAGGCTATTTAAACCACGTAAAACCTTCAATCGTAAAAAAATTAATGACTTCCATCGAAGCAAAAATGCCAAGTTTTCAGTATCCGGAAATAATTAAAGTTTAAACATTGAGAACCATTTGCGGTCGCCAGTTCAAACTAAAGTGGGTTAAAGTGCAATCAATTTGTTGGAAATCCTGATACGATGAAATAAACCTAATTGCATTTAAACTACACAAATCTATATTATTTCACTTCTAATTGGACAATTATTCAGCAGTGTATTTTAGGGTAGTAGAATTTAAAGGTAACATTAGTAATTATTGTGAAATTTGTATTACTATTCACTATCTTTTAGTCTATTTTATTTTATTTAATCAAATTTTGTGATATATTCTTTTCTTCAAAATATGAATATTTATTATATGATATTTATTATAACCACTATTATCTAAAAAAACCAAAGAATAAAATCGTGATTTAAGACATTCTACAAGTGGCTCTAAGTGACGTAAAAAAAAACTAAAAATGCACGAACAAAAACACACCACCTTTTAGTGTATAGTGAAACACAGAAAAAAAAACTTCATGGAAACAGCCGCTTATAGCTACGTATTCGTTGATACATACATTACATACATACCTACATTGGTAGAATTTTGATAGAAGGCAGGGCACACGAGACAATGTATATTTCATGTTTCGTAGCCACTTCTAGAATAATTTAAGGTTTAAAAACAGATGGAAGTACCTAAACTTATTCCTTAGCCGCCTGTGACGACATTTACGGAAAAAATGGTGTAGTGTTATTCTATACCCGATACTACGCGGTTCAATAACGGTTATAGGTAAGAAGCAGCACAAATTATGCTTTTCTTTCTGCGACAAAACATAAAACATTCCCAAAAGAGGACAGTGGGTTGGAAAAACGCTGTTCTATACAAATATTTATGCCAAACAAGGGTGGCTAGAACAAGCACATAATTACACTAACCACTACACAAAATGGGTCGTGAAGGGACCTGTTTCAGGGTTCCGTCAAAGGTAACGTGAGATGCCTTGGATCATCAAAGCCATAAAGGCGATTGACGGCAAGATTAATTTACTAGTGAGAAGTAACCAATGTGGGCGTAGGGCGAAACAAAGGAAGTTTGCTTACTTATAATTTACTAGCCGTTCTATTTATAGAACTACTGTGAGAGTCACTCATATAGAAAAAAAGGGGCGTAGTGCATTGCACAGAAAATGGTGGATCACGAATTGGCTCGAAATATAGGTATAGAGTATTTTTTTCTAGCCGCTCTGCGTATAATTCGCAAGCTTTAATCCCACAGTGAACTAAGCATTTTCTGGGATAAAGAGTAGCCTGTGTTAATCCAGGGAGTTAGTTTCCTAAATACAAAATTTTATCAAAATTAGCCCAACCGTTTGCGTATGAACAAATGACACACTCACAAACTTTCGCCTAATGTACTGACCCCAGGCGCCACCTATTGTCGTTTACAGACGTCGTCAAAACGGTGGATTGTCTACATCGCGGCAACGTAGTTTTGAAAATAGGTTGAAAACATAACTTCCAACTTCATTTCTGTGGACTTCTGGCGCGAGATCTAAAAGATCTCAAGTATTTTTTTTATTTACTTTTATTTTCTCCATTTATTCTGCGGATATCCTAAGAGGCGTTTAAGGATATTGATTTACGTACGTTTTAGGCGACGAGCTGGCTAAAAAAAATAATTAAAAACAGTGTAATCCAAATTACACGGGTTGTTTTGCACGGAGTACAATACAAGCGAGCTCTCGGAAGGCTCATATCCCCAACTACTCTCAGGTTGACAGTGACGGATATGCTCTTACGCCCACGCGGGTTAAGAATTAAGTCACTCCGGAGATGTACCGGTGGATTTCGCGGTAAATATCTCGAGTCCCTAACAAGGACCTTACTAATTTTGCGGAACACCGCCCTTTTCCTGGATATAGCTAACGACGGTCACGAGGGTCATCTGTCATTTTCAAGTGTATCTCATTAAGTTGCTATTGCTTCGCGTAGATATTTTTGAATCTATACGGGTATAAATCTGGTGAAAGATAAATTGGTTATCGTCAGGTCTGATAAGCGAAATGCGCTTTACGACTACAAGTAACATAATAGGGAATATAATATACTAGCTTTAGGGAAGTGGGGGGTTATGAAGAGACAAAAAGTAGCCTATGTCACTCTCTATCCTTTTAACTATCTCCACCCAAAAAATCATGTCAATCCGTCGCCCCGTTTAGCCGTGAAAGACGGACAAACAAACAAACAAACAAATAAACAAACACGCCTTCCCATTTATAATATTAGTATGGATGTTGTATATTTCACCCACATGTCGGGTTTTTAATAACGCAACTCCATTTCTTCCGTGGATGTAAAGTCAGTGTCAGAAAGATAATTTTATAATACGGGTAGACACCAAAAATTCAAAGCGCTTACTTTTCTGTACCTAATACAAGCACAGATCACATAATAAGTAGATATGGCATTTGTTTCTCTGTGTGCACATGAAGAGAGCTCTGGTCGCTTAACCCTTTACTAGAGACGATAAAGTCAATGAAATTCGTCAAATTTAATGAAGCTGTGGAAAAACTCCAATAAAGATATCTTCCTACAGGCAAAAGGTATGCCTGGGTATATGAATCCAGAGGGAAAATTGGAAGTTGTATTTATGCTACCGATTAACGAATCTCCATCATCGCCATGAAAAGCAATTTTGGACAGCTCTGCTGATGACGTAGATTTCGTTTGTAGAAGTTCTCCTACACGACGATAGATGGCGCTAGGGTGATACAAAATTACGCCTTACTAAGTTGATTTGTAATGTTAAAAAAACAGGAAATCAAAGTATCACGTAATAAAAGTATAACGTAAGTTAGGTCAATTTGTGCCCGCGACTCCGTCCGCGCAGAATAGTGACTAATTTCCCCCGTTTTTTTCACATTTCCCAATATTTCTTCGCTCCTATTAGACGCAGCGTGATGTTATAAATAGCCTAAAGCCTTCCTCGATAAATGTTCTATCCAACACAAAAATATTTTTTTAATTCTGACCAGTAGTTCCTGAGATTAACGCGTACAAACAAACAAACTCTTCAGCTTTATAATATTAGTATATTTAGATATAGGTGACATTGGTTTTTATACTACCATTTCCACTTAATAATACGTCCGTGGTCGGAAGCCTGGCTCGATAAGCACCTATTTGATAAGAGAATTCCGGTTGTTGTGGAACGGCTTTCGTGTTCATTTTATTACATTATTTTCTTTTACTTTGATTGTGGCAGTGAATGCGAGCACTGATACGTGTTATAAAACACAATAGACGTAATAGCTTTACAAAGGCGCGAAGTAATGTTACGTGGGAGCATGCACTGAATTTTGTACGGTTTGGTAAATAATTTAGGGGAAATTATACATCCTTTGTATTGAAAACATCATAATAAACAGTAATAAATATTATTGTGTTAATAATTTCCAGTTTAACCTTGATTCAAAAAAAAATTCATTGCTAATTTAAATTAAACGGACAACTAAAGGCCGGTCGCGGAGCACAGCAGAATCCGAGCGTTGATCCGCTGCTATCTATCTCTGTCGCACGCGTGCATTAATATTGCTCTCACGCTCCCACTTGAGCAGTTGATATTACTGCACGCTCGACAGAGATAGCAGCGGAGTTCTCTGTGCTCCGCGACCAGTCTTTAGGCCAGCTTTACACCTGTAAGTTTTACTTACGTAAGTAGGGACGCAGCTATCTGCCGAAGAGATAAATGAGTATTGCTATCTCATTCTAGCTTATAGCTGTGTCCCTACTTACGTAAGTAAAACTTACAAGTGTAATGCTGGCCTTAGCAGTTGTCACAGACTTCCGTGGCCGTTCGCGCCGCGAGTGTAGATCTGGCATTGGAAAAATAAACAGTTGACGTACGATTCGGCGTTAATACGATAGTATTCCGTTATAAGTATTGTTTTATGTGAGTAGCCCAAGTGTTCAGCATAAAAGTTACGTTTTTATTCGCCGGCATTCCATATCCGTGGGATTCAGGCAAACGCCTTTCATTAACAGTAATAAATATTATTGTGTTAGTAATTCCCAGTTTTACCTTGATTCTAGAGTTTTTTTTTCAAACATAATTTTATTTTATTTAAACAGTCAACTAAAGTTCGGTCGCAGAGCACAACGAAATTGCTCAGAGCGCAACGAAAACGCATGTGCTCAATTGCGAGCATGAGGAGCGTGCGACAAAGATAAATAGTAGCGGGTCAATGCTAGAATTTATCTGTGCTCCGCGATCAGCCTTTAGCAGTTGTCGCAGACTTCCGTGGCCGTTCGCACCGCTAGTGTAGATCTAGCATCGGAAAACTAAACAGTTGACGTACGATTCGGCACAAATACGATAGTATTTCGATATTAGTATTGTTTTTTGCGAGTACCCTATTGTTATTAGTATAAAGGTACCAAGTGGTCAGCATAAAAGCCCGTACGTTTTTATTCGCCGGCATTCCATATCCGTACATGCGTCGGAGCGTGACTGCCGAGGGGATCCAGGCAAACGCCTTTCATTGTTTATTTTTATTGCCCTGGCCAAATTCACACCCGAATGAATGTGAAGTAAAGCCTCCAGGACGTTAATTAAGTTGTTGCCTTTTACGGCGGAGTCGCAGCCGTGTAACCGTAATGAGTACGGTGCAGATGTAAGTATCGGAATTGTTTATGGGCTAGGGATGGGGTGTAGTTACTTGGTTTTAAGGCGGAAGGTTATTGTAAGGCTTTGGATAGAAAGTGTGGTTAAGTTTTTTTTTTCATAAAAACTACAGCCTTTTTTCTTGCTAGAGTCTAACATTTTGACCATTTTTTTTTAAGATTTATTTTAGCTCACATTTAAGTTATTTATCATAGCTACTTTTGGCATAATTTTATGTTTAAACATAGACAAAGGAGGTACAAAAGAGACAAATTGGTAGACTGTCGCCTAAAGCATATCTAAACTTCCATAAAAATTCTAAGATAGTAAATACGGTAAAAAAAAAACAATTTTTTATTTCAAATTTTCTATGGGGGTAGAACGTTGTCACAGTAAACGTAATAAAGTTTTTCTTCGTACAACGGTCCAATGTCACTATGACGTCAACCGGTAAACCGGTAATGTAAACCGGTTCCCTAGTGGGCCAGGGATCAAAAGCGCACAAAACAGAAACCTAGACCAACCTAGATTTATTCTGCAGTTTTATTTGTCCGATGCCGCGATGCGCTAATTACAGTTTCCGCATCCGCGACCCGGGCGGCTAATTGGGCTTGTTTCATGCCCTTTAATTTGCTGCGTTAAAACGAAACCGAATTTACTTGAATGATAATGAGCCTCGTAAATAATGATCCGATTATTACCATTGATTGCGAGCCGACGGACGTATGCGGTTGTCAGAAGTTTAAAAAAATAAAAAATAAACTTTTAAGTAAAACGGTTTTATTTTAGTCTAATCAATGTATATAAAATCGTTTTACTTAAAAGTTTTTATTTTTATTTTTTTTCGAGTTTTTAGTTTTTTTTTTAAATTTGATATAGTGCACTGTATTCTCCTTGCAAAGACCTTTCAATTGATACCCATATTGATGGGGTTGATAAAAATTAGGTCATCCGCCATTTTGTAGCGGCGGCCATTTTGAATTTACAATGATAATGAATATATATCATTGCATTGTCACCACAACTAAAAGCGCATACCGAATTTCAGATTAATCAGTTGACGGAAAGAGGGTGAAATTTCAATTTCTAAATTTGAACCAACAAAGAATGAATAAAGACAAACGGGGTAAGCTAAGTAAAACCGTTTAAAAACGACAGTATTGACGCATTGACACCCATCTTTCAGCTTCAACCTTCACAAGTGCGTTCAAATGACAACAAATGATTGATAGCGGCACGTATCGAAAATACATAAATATATACATCCGTGAGAGCGTATGCATAAAATAATGTTAACATAAAAGATCTACAGACTTCCAAGCGGTAAAAAAGAACGCAATACACGAAATAAAAAAATACCTTATTGTAAAACAATCAGCTAGAAAACAATGTCCGATAACTAAAATACACTGCCACGAACATTCATGTCTCTGTGATCCCAAAAAAGATAAAATCACGATTCATAAACTAGAAAAAAATCATCACTTTGGACCTACAAAATGTGAAATTGTCAATATTTTGTATAAAACTAAGCAAGTTAAAATTTTTCGTAAGCGGTTTCGTGTATTCAGGAACTTAAATTTTTAAAATAAACAAGATAAATGATTCTAGATAGGTAAGACAGATGCTGAGCATTTCAGCTAATTTTAACTTCAAGGTTGCTGACTTGACAGAAGTGGGACTTGTATTTGCATTATTTATGACTGTTACTTTGGACGACTGATAAAATGCAAGGTCGACTGTACAATCTTATAAATTGGCATACGTCGAGGTATATTTTAAGCCTGAAATCGCAAAGACATGCACGATTTAAGACTAGTTCAGTTTATGTATTAAATAGAAAAGCAATATTTAAAGCCGATTTGATAGATTACTTTACGTGCCGATCCTGTTTCACACGTGCCTATGTGTGTAAAATATTTTGAAAAAAAATAAGCCAATCCAGACGTAAAAAGAAAGAACACATTAGATATAACAAATTAAACCAAAAAAAAAAAAAACATGCAAGTAGGCCGCTTTTTTAAGTCTAGGACCAGCGCTTTTTAAAATCTCATGATTGCTAAGAAAAATACGTCGTAAGATACGTTGCACTATATTTTTTTAATATTAATAAAACATTAGCTGCAATAGTAACCAAAACAAGCATTTTAAAAACCATAACCTACTGTATGGAGAATTAAATGACAAAGAAGGTAAAGAAGTTCCAGATTCAAGCACATTCGTGAAGGAAGCGCATCTAAGCACAAGTAATAGCCACAAAGAAAATCGCAGCAAAATATGAACTATTTGCTTGAAGCGTGCAACGTACTCACCTGTCAGAGCGGTCACGAATTGAAAACCAACGGCTGTTCCACATGCGAGTATGGAAAAAACATTAGCCGTTCCACCGTTTGGGAAATTCCATTTATGTTAGGGTGCTATGAATTATGCCGAGCGGCGGAGTGGCTTGATGAGTTTTTTACGTTAGTTTGCGTAGGTAGATGATGTTGCTGCGAAGACTGTTGAAGCTAGAATAGTGATCGATGTAGGTCTGTCGGGTGTATGAGTTGTTTTATCTTGTACCATTTACTAAAAGAACAATAGGTGCTCGTTGTGGTATAGGAAAAATAATATTTGTTCCCTAGGCGGCTAAGTATTATTGAGCGACAGGCTAGCAACATGTCAGTATTATACCTCTTTTTGTCTAACTTAAGAGGGCGCACACATTTTTTACGAACGTAATTATCAGATCAGGCGGGGAAGAGAAATTCAGGGGCAGGGCAGGGGTAAGAGGCACCACAGACCATAACTCGTCGAGTTATGAGTGATTATGGTCTGTAGAGCCCTCTTATCCCTGCGTTTCTCTTCCCCCACCTGACCTTAGTGGTTTTGGACCAATGTTTAAAAAATCGTGAAAAATAAATTAACTCATATTTAGCCATGAAAAAAATATGGTTAGACTAAACATATTCTGTAAATTCACAATAAAATTGTTTCATTTGTAATTATAATAAAATCAATGAGAAAAAAAATAAAGTAATAGTTCAACTTTGAAATTATGTACAATGATATTTGAATAATAAAAACCAATAATTTGATGCATGTCTCTCCGTTAATCCCCAGTAGACTATATTGTCTATCAGATAATAACTAGTTTATATCGTTTATGGTAAATTTTAATGGAAAATTTTCAAGTGAAAGACAGCTCTGACGCGTATTTTTGTGAAAACCCTTCAACAAATTGGCTAAGTAAAAGAAATCTGTGTTGCTAATAAAATATTTCTTTCCGTTAATCCCTAGAAAAAGAGTTGATTTATATGTTACAGTAGTTTTTCTTTAAAAACTTAAGGATTTATAGCTTTCTAAAGCATTTGAAAATCATCAAAATCACCGAATTTTGTGTGCACCCTCTTAAACCTAATAATTAAGGTGAAAGTGGCCATAAAACGTGAAATAGTCACGGTTATGTCTAAGTAACGTGAGCTCTGCTTTGCCATTTGAAAATATAGACGTGATGTAGAAAAAATATGTTATACACCTTTTAAATTTAACAAACGAATTGTCAAAAAAGTGCTCTTGAAATATTTTCTAGACTTTTTCGTACCACTTGTTTTCTTCTATCTAGACTAGACACGTATTTTATTCTAACGTCACCTCCTGAAATACGTCAGAGGCATACATTGTTCTTGTTTTGAATCTGCCAGAAATTAATTTACTTAATGCTCTAATTTCTGAAGTATATTATAAGCACAAAAGCATCCCTGAAGCGTGTTCCATTCACGACATAATCAACGCTTTGCATCGGTCGAGATTAAAATTGCATGCAAGGCAGCTCACCGTGCAAAATGCATTACCTCCACACGGCAAGCCTACTTCAGCGTAGGCTTAATAAATAATAATATGCTCATTGTATTAAAAAAAAACCGGAAAAGTGCGAGTTTGACTCACGCTCAAAGGTGCAGCGCCGATGACAGACAATCTGTGACGCACTTTTTAGTCTGTAAAAATACAGGGTGACCTCTAAGACGTAATACAAAACCAATGTTTTAAATACGTTTCCCTTGTACTAAAACCCCTGACTAGGTCGCATGTTGTTAAAGTGATCATTAGTATTATTTTTTTACGTTTACATTATTCCTAATTTTTTCCGTTAAATGTGGTCACCTTACCATTACGTTTACAGTAAAAAGTCCTTATGTAATTAACCAAATTGTCTTTGATTATCTGACAGATAAATTATGAAGAAAACTCATTTTGACTGTTCTTGACGTTAGTTGTCTTGTTATCAAACAACAATAAAATTTATCGTGAATTTGTGTAAAATAATAAAATACCTACCTCGTGATCATGCCTATTTGTACACGCCTATCCAGCGGACGGATAATTATGGTAGTGTTCTATTTTACATCTCAGAGTACAGTGCAGACTCAAACACTCTTTCACGAACGTTATCCGGGCAGTGCAACCCCTACTCGTGTATTAATAAACAGAACTATCCGAAATTTAAGGGAATACGGACACTTCTCAGTCCAAATGCACGCCCAAGCTAGAAGCCGCGACACTCAAAAGCGTTCCGGACACAAATCTTTCGGTATTTTAGTCACCACCCAGAAGCGAGTACAAAAGACGCAGCTGCAAGATTTACCACGTGCCAATTTTTATTTGGAAGCTATGAAATGCAGCATGGTTACATCCATTTTACTTCCAAAAATACAAGACATTGTGCTAGCCGACTACCCCCGAAGGGTTCAGTTTTGTCGATAGGTGCTACAAAACCTACAATTAAATATTTTATGGACTGGTGAAGCTACGTTTATAAGATTTGGCTTATTTAACGTTAATAATGAGCACTTATGTTGTGAAGCAAACTCTCATGCAACTCGCAGAAACTCATTTCTGACTCGGTTTTCGGTTAATGTTTGGGCGGGTATTGTGAACAATCATCTAATATGACCGCATTTAATTGATGGAAACTTAAATGGACTAAAGTATGAAGACTTCTTCAGGATAAACAACATAAGACATTATTATTACAAGAGGTGCGACAAGAAAACATAGGTAGACTTAGAGACAACCTTAGACGACGGGCGGAGTTTTGTGTACAGGAAGACTATGGCCACATTGAACACATGCTAAAATACGTGTGATTAAGTATGTACTTTTGCATTTATCCGATTGAACAATAAATTTACTTATTTAAAATTGACATTGCTTATTATTCAATTGAACTTTACGTTCAATTCACGTTTAACCATCTGGTTACCCTGAAATTGCCAAACGTGGCAATGGATTTTTGAATTCATGTGCTCTCCCTAACCCTCTTGGGAATACAGGCGGGAGAATACTTATGTATGTATGTATTATTCAATTTAAGTAGGTAAGGAGTAAAGTAGGTACTTAAAGAGTCTAGTTGTGTATCTTGTAATGATAAAAGATCGATAGCTGTAGCACAGTGTTAAACGTTTTTAAACTTGACAAGTACCTATGACACTCGATTATGCAGTGTACGGTGACCATACTTTGAGATTTTTATTATTTTTTTTGTTTGAAAATAAGCACAAATTAAACAAGGCTAACCTTAACCAATGAGTTAGTGTATTAAATTCTCTGTCATTAACTGAGCCCGAAACGCTAATTTTGTATTACGTCTTAGAGGTCACCCTGTAGATCCTATGAAGTAATGGACGGACTTTTTCGCGTTGTGTGCGTTACTGCATATAATTGCATAGGTTCAATTTTTACAGTCTAATAAGTGCGTCACGGATTGTCTGTCGTGTGCGCTGCACCGAAGAGTTACTTATGAGAGACCTTAGATTTAACAGAACTAAAAAGCTACTTACTCTAATAATAATATCTCCATTTAATTTATTCGAAACTTTCCCAACGTATCAGATAATGACCGCCCTTAGACCCGTCCACACTTTCCACAGCCAAAGTCCACAAATTAATCCCCGTCAAGTAATTACGAGCCGAAGTCACGTGAATGTGACATGAGGCCAAATTCTTTGTTACACCGGCAAGCAATTAAAGGCGGCTACTAGCGGCCCGGGAATGCTTGAGCGTTTCAATTTTGTTGCACTTTTAACTGCAGCGAATAACATCAAATAGTGCAATTAAGAATTGAGTTTGATGACTGTATTGTACCAAAAGCCGAGTGAACAGGTTTTAAACACTTTCTAACAATGACGCCTGTATTACCAAATGGAGTAGACATACAAAATGACAAGACACATAGACAAAGCTATGAGTATTTCAGACACTTATTTGTACAAAAAACACATAATATGACACATTTCACGCGTGTATTCTGGACTAAATAATTCTCAACCTTCTTGCCAGTATAGAAATTCTTCAGCAAAACTTTGTATGGAGCTTGAGGCATACGTCTGTCATAAAGACCATGGTTTCACCATGATCATTATCGATTCTGTAGTAGTGTAGTGCATGTTCAAGTGTAGTGCATGCTCAAGCTTGAAAAAACCAATAACTAGAAACAAATAATTTCCCCAAACTTTCTGAACTACAAGTATTTCACTCCACAAGCTCCCTGCGCGCGTATTAGTGCAGATTAGTCGAAACTGTATTTCGACCGAGTTACTAACAAGGACTTGGCTTTACAATGCGTTCGGAATTAAGCTTCGAGTTGGTTTTATTGCATCAAGTTGTGCTGTAACTTTACCAGGGGATGCTTTAGGGCCGTAGTTTGTTTCCTCAGCTTCGTCTTGGGTTATATTTTATTTAAACAAAAGAAAAAAGACTAATGACTAAAAATTAAGAAGTTTAAGCTGTTGACTGTTAATACTCACGATAATTACAAGAAAATCGAAAAAATGATTGCTCAAATACTTATTATTAAGCTGAAGCAGTTGACTGGAAAGTATAATTTTTTAAAGGACAAATTTAACAAAGTCGTTATTGTTCTGGATAATCACATTCCGATTTTCATTAATTTTGTTGTTAGGAAAAAAATTACGTCAGCTATTTTTTGATTGACAAATTACAAATTGGAATCATTATTTTAATGGTGACACAAATTGATGTCATCGGCACGGAAACTACGGGCCTCAGTTGCAATGTTAAAAAACGTTTTAGTAAATTCAGTTTAATTACATTGTATGAGTACCTACTTGAACTAGAAAGAGGAATTTGAGGCATTTGTAAGCTTATATCAGTTCAACTTATTATACGCTTCTTACTGACATAAGACCACAAATGATGATTATATTTGTTAAACTTAGTTTAATTTAAAATGAGACATTTAGCGGATAAAATGTGTATTTTTTTCAAGAAACCTTACGTAAAACTGGATTTATTTTTTGCAATAATACTTATTACAGTTTATAATGTTGTCCATAAAAACGGTATCACCATTTGCGAGTGAGGATTTTATCGGTAAAATTCTAATCTTAAATGAAACGGAGAACAGTTATAACGTATAGGCAGACCACACGCACCATTCAAACCTCTCCATTTCTTACGTAGATGCCGTAAGAAGGAAACTAGATCAAGGTAGGTTTCAGTCTATAGGCTAGAACCGGTCACTATTGCACCTCTTTTTAGTAACTTAAAACCCGAAACTTGCTAGAAGTAGCTGCGAAATGAGAGAGAGCAACCCCGTTTCCTACACATTTTTAACAGGAAAATTGAACTTGTGCAGTAATAAGGCGCCGAGAAATACTTGCAGTATAAAGCTGGGAACTATTAATAGCTAGCACTAAACTTTCGTAAATAAACCACACAATAAAGTTGAGTTTACCACTATTAACCTGAAACATTTAATTAACTTTAGTGTCAAACAATGTTGAACCACAACGTGACACGCTCATTTCAATTCTGTACAGAAATGGAAGGTATAAATGGCTGGTTATCCTACCACACAAAGGAATATTTGTGCAGCACAAAAGCCGGTTTTTACCCAAATTATGGTCAGTTTCGAGAAAATTATTATCGAAATGGATTTTAAAAGTTTCAGTATTAACAACGGATTCGGAACATTCAACAACAATTTTCAATAATAAGTTAATGATTCCAAACCTTCTACTATTTTTGGTAAATGTAACGATGTATGTTAAGGTAATTATATTTTAACAATGACGATGTGCCACGGAATATAATGTGCGACGCATTTCGAAAAGTTATTAAGCTTTTATAATTAGTTTAAAAGCGAAGTGAAATTGGGGATTAATTTGACATTGTGTTAATTTCGATACCTTTTGCAGCTAGGTTTTAGGAAACTTAATTGTAATGTAAATATTAAAGGCTATAGTCGGATTTTCATAGTAAAATGGCCCTTTGACCAAATGGGTTGAGATATTTTTTGTGAGTACATCTTATAGTGAGGGATATTTATGCTAAGTGTCAACATCCTAGAAGTGACAGTTTTTGACTTATGATTTTTTAAACTTTTTTCTTTAATTGCATTTTTTTCGGTATTTATTCACGCGATTTGCTTCAAATTTTGAAATTGTGTTCCTTATTTATGTACGCTTCCATGCTAAAAAAATGAATGCCAGCTGTAATGTAAAAAAAAAGAAAAAAAGTAATATAAAAAATATGAACATATTTTTTATGTAGTGGTGAAGTAGCGACACCTCTAATTTTTTGTCTAGTTATAGTCTATACATTGACCTATTACTTCCCTTAATATCAAAATTTTCCAAGTGGTACTTCCTGTCAAAAATTAGCAATACATGTGGTCATGTTCTGATCTCAATCGGTGTTTTTCAATGCAGTATACAAAATTTTCTATTTTTTTCGTTTTCTTACCAGGTTGTCGTATTTAAGAGTAAAATACAAATGACAACTTGATGTCACCTGCCCTGGATGCAAGTTGTTTTTTTTATTTATTTATCGCAATTTACGACTTTTACACGCGAAATTTATAATAATAAATATAAAATTTCACGAAACAGAATCACTAAAGTATATAATTATAAATTAAGCTTGTAAAAATCGTAAATTTCAATAAATAAATAAAAAAAACAGCTTACATCTAGGTGACATTAAGTTGTCATTTGTATTTTACTCTTAAATACGACAACCTGATAAGAAAACGCAAAAATAATCGAAAAGCTTGTATACTGCATTGAAAAACACCGATGAGTTCAGAACATGACCACATATATTGCTAATTTTTGACAGGAAGTACCACTTGGAAAATTTTGATATTAAGGGAAGTAATAGGTCAATGTATAGACTATAACTAAACAAAAAATTAGAGGTGTCGCTACTTCACCACTACATAAAAAATATGTTCATATTTTTTATTTTACTTTTTTTCTTTTTTTTTTACATTACAGCTGGCATTAATTTTTTTAGCATGGAAGCGTACATAAATAAGGAACACAATTTCAAAATTTGAAGCAAATCGCTTGAATAAATATCGAAAAAAAAAGAAATTAAAGAAAAAAGTTTAAAAAATCATAAGTCAAAAACTGTCACTCCTAGGATGTTGACACTCAGCATAAATATCCCTCACTAAAAGATGTACTCACAAAAAAAATCTCAACCAATTTGGCCAAAGGGCCATTTTACTATGAAAATCCGACTATAGCCTTACGTATAGCCGACGTTAAAAACGGTTTTTGAAAGCATCGCCATGCATTATACTGAAATGAATTAAGTAAATACCTAAATGTCCGGATGCTCGACTCCTTAATAGAAAACATATTATCATTTGCGTCGCAGTAGTATAATTATTTCCACTTAGGTACACACACAAAACCACTGCGGATATTTTTCAATATGAAATCAAAGTAAAATTCTCCATACTAAATCGATGACACCATCGCTGTCGAGTGTGGTCACTGTAAACTTATAAAAACCGGCCAAGTGCGAGTTGGACTCACGCACTGAGGGTTCCGTAAACGATACGTAAGTAAACGATACCGTGATGTAGCTTACAGGCAACGCCATCTAGTGACAGATTTTCGAACTAATGATAAATTTTTATTTTTATTCATTAAAAAAAACTACTCGGTAGATTTTGTTCAAACCAATTTTCGTTGATAGTTTTTATGGTAATGTACATCATATATTTTTTTTAGATTTATCACTCTTTTATTTTAGAAGTTAGAGGGGGGGGGACACAACTTTTTCAACTTTGGAAGCGTCTGTCGCGCAAACGATACACTTTAGATAAGTATGATGTTAGAAACCTCAATATCATTTTTGAAGAGCTATCCATAGATACCCCACACGTATGGGTTTGATGAAAAAATTTTTTTTTGAGTTTCAGTTCCATGTATGGGGAACCCTAAAAAATTATTGCTTTTTTTTTAATTTTGTGTCAAAATCTTAATGCGGTTCACAGAACACATCTACTCACCAAGTTTTATTAGTATATTAAGTTTTATTTGTAGTCTTAGTAGTTTCGGAAAAAAGTGGCTGTGACATACGGACAGACGGACGGACAGACGGACAGACGGACAGACGGACAGACGGACAGACATGACAAATCTATAAGGGTTCCGTTTTTTGCCATTTGGCTACGGAACCCTAAAAATGGTACTCAGTCGGCGAACTCGATTTTTAAATGTACCTAATTAACGAGTAAGTTAACGTCCCTGTGTCGACACTGACCCAATGCTTGGCACTTGCGACCTTATGTCATAGTAAGACAGGTGACAGATGGGTGTCATCTACTGGGCGTTGAGGCGTCGAGCATTGGTACTTTTACCTTATATGTTTATTTCATAGCCACTTTCATGCACATTACTAGTTGCTCTTAAGATAGTGGAATGGCACGTACATGAAGTCATATATTACCAACATAGCTCATTTGACGTGAACAATTACATCAATCGATGGATACCGTTAAACGGGGAGAGGTGGGTTTATGTGTCACTGCTACGGTGACCCATAAAATCACCGCACGATGTTGGTAGCAACATCTCACCTCACCTTACTCACATAAGTTTAAAATCTGTTCTCCCCTTTACTACAGGGTGAGGTGGGATGTCTTTCTATTTTGCCATTATCTTAACAGTAATAATAAATAGCTGATACCTTGGTCATCATCATCATTTCAGCCATAAGACGTCAACTCCTGATCAACATAAGCCTCTTCTTTAGGCTCAATTCACACCAGAAGAGCGGCGAAAGGCGGCGAAGCGCAGCGACCCGCTCCGTGGAGAATGCGCGAGGATTCCTGCGACTGCTCGAGAAGCCGCTGGAATGCGTAGGAAGTCGCTGGAATTTACATATTGACATACTGACATATTGACAGCGGCCGTCGCGACTACTCGAGCATCCTCGGGGATTCCCGCGACAGCTCGCGCAGTCGCACGGCTTTGTTTATGGAATGCGCTGGAATTCCCGCGGATCCGCGGACATCCGCGCGCATTGTTAGAGTTTCTCATGCGATAATAAGTCATAATGTAATGAAAATAAAGTTGAGATTCTCATGACACTGAAACTGCGCTCCGCTACGCCGCGCTTCGCCGCTCTTCTGGTGTGAATTGAGCCTCAGACTTCATAAGTACCTGTTGGATACGACCTGCTTCCAGCGTTTTCCAGCGACCTTTATTAGGTCGTCTGTCCATCTTGTAGGTGGACGTATGTACCTACTTGCTTGGTACATGGTGGACGTACTGCGCTAGCTGGTCAGTGGTCTTCACTCCAGCACTTTTCGACCCCATCGGCCATCTGCTCTTCGTGCAATATGGCCTGCCCAATGCCACTTTAACTTGCCAATCCAGTAGTGGGCTATGTTGGTCGGTGACTGCCTTTGTAAAATTACAAAAAAAAACTAAAATACACCGATCGCGACTTTTGTAAGTAAAATTAAGTTTGCAAATGTGGTTTGAATGTCAGTTTTGCCCATCGCCACCCCGTTTTAACCTAATCCTCGTATCCATCTTATAGTAATAGTATTATTGGGATGCCATCGTATCCGTTGGCATACCGATCACATATCGGCCCGCTGCGCCTCAAGCATTCGAGGCATCTCGCGAGACAAGAATTTATGCCTGACGTTGATGGTAGCGATTTTAAGAGATTGTTTTTAGGGATTTTAAAGCGAGGAAATTGTTGTTTAATCAAATGTTCGGGATGTTTGGGATAATTGAGAGGTTTTCGTAAATAGTTCCTCTATTGTAAGGTTGCTATGTTTTAGGCGTCAGGTGAGCAACTTTAATACAATTTTACCTCTTCAATCTAAATTAATGAATCCGTGTGGTGTCGCGTTTAGAATAACACCTCTCCATTTCTTCCGTGGCTGTCGTAAGAAGCTACTCAGGACATAGGTTAAGGTATATTTTAGGCGACAGGCTAGCAACCTGTCACTATTGTACCTGCCACCTAAAACCTGAAAAATAATATGCTAGAAGTGGCCACAAAACGTGAAATAGTCATCGTTTTGTCTATGTAGCGTTTTGTGTGCTCTGCCTACCACGTTTGGGAATACAGGCGTGATTGTATGTATGTATGTATCTAAATTAAAACCTAAAAATATGCAACTTCGAAACGTGGACCAGTCATGGTTTTGAAATCGTAATGTGAAATAGTCATGCTTTTGTCTAAGCGGCGTTACGTGTGCTCTGCCTACCCCATTTGGGAATAAAGACGTGGTGTATATTATGGTATGTTTGTATCTGGTGTATTTAAAATCTTGCCAGGTTAGTTTCCGAGGACTGTACAGTACATCAGTTCAAAAAGTTCATTTACGTGAACAGAAATCCATCGAAACCGTTTGGCCAATTTAATTTCAGTTACTTTCGCTACTGGCGATACTTTGTTTTAATAAAGCTGCAACAAAGGCGTTTCATAAACGTTTCAAGAGCATAATGAGCAGAGATTGAATTCAGATCAATTAACTTGATCACGGTTCAAAAGGCCGCCTCAGCCATGGGGTTACCATTATGCAAAGTTATATTTTTCTGGAAAAAAGGGAATTTTACATGGATTTCTGTACATTTTTTCAGAATTTTTATTGTTAATTTTATCAATCATCACAGGCCTCCTCTCAGTATTAGAGGGCTTGGGCTATAGTTCCTACGCGGGCCCAGTGCGGATTGGGAACTTCACACACAACGTTGAATTACTTCGTCGCTGTGTGTAGGTTTCCTCACGATGTTTTCCTTTACCGAATAACTCGTGATAAAATATGAAATTGTATTTCGCACATAAATTCCGCAAAATTCAGAGGTGCGAGCCCGGGGTTTGAACCCACGACCCATTTACGTTGAGTTGAGACTCATTCATAGTGAAATAAAACGGATACACTTACGTTTTTATATCGAGATTAACTCGACGTTTCGGGGCTATTCGTGACCCATCATCGGGAGCTTCACGCTATGGATAAACTCGTACAGCGCGCCACAATTTTTTTTCACGCAACCGCTTGATAAAACTGATACCGACTGACGACTACCCACATTTTAGCTTAAATAGATTGTAAAATCTTTTTTTTTTATTTCTTCGATTTAACAGTACCTACGTATGATTATAGTGGCTGACCACTATACTCTCTTACCCCAATTGATGTCGATTTCATTATAAAAAAGGTACCTGCACCTTTAAAAAAATCGGAAATTCCCCGCTTTAAATGGAATTGAAATTCCCGAAATTTCAGGAAAATTCCCTTTCTCCGGGCAACACTAAACGGAACACAATCTCCCGTAAACGTCGATACAGATTTAATCCTTCATCGCCTTTTGTAATCAATGAATCGGGATGGTATTTAACAGAAGGTTACCTAGATGATAAATTGTCCATTCAGTGTTATAGAGGCCAAAATAGACCTTTGTCTCAGTAAATTGTGGGGCGCACGCTGCATTCTAATAGTGCTGAAAAGCGTTGTAGATTAAAATCAGAATGTTTACTCCGATGCCATGAGAAAGACAATGTCTTTCAAGAGACAAACTGATATCTTCAAGTTATCTTCTAGTAACATTTCCGCGTGCCAACACGATAAGACATTATCAAAGCAAGAAGAACTTGAATGCTTAGTTATACAGTATGTAAACTTACTAAAACCATTTATTGAAATCCGAGCATATTTAGGTGATAAATAACGTAATGGCATAACTTACTGGCGTCCTAACACTTTTACGACGAAATGTACCAAAAATGAAATTAAAATTGTATGTGTTTTATAACGTCCTGTATTATTTGATTACAATTTTAACATCTGTTATCTGGTTGACAAGTCAAGGGTCAAGGTCAATGACATAACACATGCACTGTCAATGAAATTTTGGCTATGTGCACACTCACAATTAAATACGACTTAGTTCAATGTGGCGTCCGCCGTAAGCAATGACTTTAAGCAAGCGGCGGTGGTTGTTGTTGTGCACGCGACGCAGCAAATCTGGATCTTGCCGGACTCGTCGCCTGATTTTGTTGAAGGCCTGTTTCATTTCTTCTTCCGTTCACGATTCTTTTTTAAACACTATCTGCTTCACCCAACCCCAAAAGAAATAGTCCAGAGGGGTGAAGTCTGGCAAACGTCGCAACCACGGATTACCCGCGAAGCGGCCAATCCTCTGAGTGCCGAAAATTTCGTCCAACCAGTGTCTTACTTGAATGGCACGGTCGATCCGCCGCAAAAGGTCCTCTTATTTCAATGCATGTATCTTAATCACATAAAAATGATGCTGTTGGTCTCGTTTCAAAATGTTGAGGACGTATGTGTGGCCAACATCAAACAACCGCCCTGCTATTCCAGGATTTTCTACAAAATGATCCTGTGTCCTGTCCTGACGTTAATACGAAGACGATGCCCACCAGTATGAACCGGAACCGCTCTTTCATAGTTACGCACTCTGGTAACAGCCCTTACGCGATACGCTAGTCCGTAGGCTGTCTTCGCTGCTGGAACCTCTCAGCGTACAATCGAAGAGACTCCGCACCATTTTGTCCGCATTCTATTCTCCGTAAATAAGCACCATGTCTAATATCTCTTCAGCACTAAGATTCATCATGAATTACATTGAATTGTTTGCAATGGGGAAAATGTCACATTGAAAACATCATCGAAAACAGAACTAATCTTGTCATTGGTTTGCTTGCCAAACTCTTTTGGTGGGATAGTTAAGAAAAAGAAAATTGACAACGAAATGACACCCGTGAAATTTTAATGTCACAAAATGTGTTTACATGGTAAATTGAAGATAATTTCGCTGTTACTTTTAATTATGTGACTAAAATTAACAGAAGTGTAAAACTGGTATGGAGAAATAAGATATTTTAATGAATAAGTAACAAAATTTCATACGTTATTGTAATAATCAATCAATGAATCGCCTTCATGCGTCTCAATGTAAACATGTTACATAGGCTGATATTTTTACGGTTAACCGACTTTGAAAGAGGTAACATTTTTAAACAATGATTTAATGATATCTTTAAAAATATTCAACTTATAAGTAACCAAAATGCAGTAAAATACTACTCTGGTCCGGGGCGGCATCTGGTTTAAAGAAATGGTTTTAGTGAGTTTACATACTGTATAGTATCCTCATAATTTGTTTGTATGATAGGTGTGTTAAGAGGGGAAGACCAAGACGGACGTTCCGTGACCAAATTGGGGACGTTTTAGAAACAGGTCAGGTCAAGTGTACCTGAAACCGACCAGCGTGTATGAAGTTGAAGACACTAATGTAGATGAGACAATGGCCCAAGCACGCGTGAAATCGCTAAAGAGAAATCTGCGCGCCTTATAATGGTGACCAGCGGGCTGGCAACTATTTTGGACAGCGGATTAGTCTTGCTGTCCAGCGAGGTAACGCTGCCAGCCTTCTGGGCAAAGTGAGCAGCGACGGCGATTTGTTTTTTTTTTAATTTATAGGTTTAGTTTAATAGATTTACTTAGATTTAATATAATGTAGTTTTATTCTTTAACTTACTTTCGAAACGTTTTTTTATGCTTGTTTTTTTTCGGAAATTGAGTAATTCCACGACTTTTGATAATTTGATACGTTTTACTTTCATACACAACTAAACATCAATTTACTTTTAAGTCTGCAATTTCCGAGCGCATCGCACAAAAAATTAAATGAGGTAGGTAAACAATCACTTCCGAATCACAGGAATATTAACACAATATTCTCTGCAGGTTTCTAACAAAACGTATTAAATAATATCGTACAAAAATCTTTTAACTATTCTATTCGCCCAGTTTAATAATTAATATTTTGATACTGATTTCGCTTTGTTCGCGGTCCATTTCAAATTTAAGTGATTTATTAACGAAGCAGAAATATTACAGTCTCATTATGGTATGCTAATTACAATTTATTCGAAATCATTCTACCTACCTTTTAAGTGTCAGTTAGTAAAAAAATTAACAAGAGCTTTTATTGAAAACCATCCACGTCCCATTAGGTACTTTTGAACAATTAAAATATTATAATAGCATAAAAAATAAAAATACGCATTTTTTAATGCATTGTTACAATACACATACTGTATTAGCCATTGGTAGCCATAGCTGGCTGACCACATGAAATGCTACATATACATAACTTTGATATATTATTATTTCACGCTTCGTAGCTACTTTTAGCATATTTTTAGGTTCCAAGTTAGATAAAAGAGGTCTACTAAAGGTTGTCAGCCTGTCGCCTAAAATATACAGATCCCTTCTTAAAAATAATTACCTATCGTAATAAAAAATCTAAAACTTTAAATAAATCTGTAATTAAAGCGAGCAACTGCAAATTTTGTTAACTTAAGACAAGTATGTAAATTTAACCACTACAACTAAAAAATTCACCTCAATGACAAATCTGTCAAAACATCGAACTTTTGTTGAGAAAATTCAAGACACTGAATACTTTTGGCCAAGATTGTATTAATAATGCAAATTAAAAGCAATAGTTGCCTTCAACGAGACATGTTCCTTCACTTATTCATCTGGAAAATGTAGGAATTTTTTCATAGTCAGCAATAAAAAAAATCATAATGAACAGTTTCAATAATATTTCACCGCACAACATGAGGAAGATGCACGCGACACCACGATTTATTACACCCCGTGCACATGGGCATCTTGACGTAACAGCACGATCGTGTTCCAGGGCATTTATCAAAGTACCCCAAGCAATTTCAGATTATCTGGCTTGCCCTGACTAAACTTATTTACAATCAATTTCCTTGCCTATTAAAGTGGCGTTGAAAACAAGTGGATTATGCAACGAGGCGTTCTCGGTTAGAATAGAGGGTTGGTTCTAGAATGTTGTGTATTATTTTCAACGCATAGTTATGTAGAGTGATCGTTTGGGCATTTGGTAATAAATGAATGAAAGTTAGCATACACAACGCTACACAAACAAAACTATGACTATTTCACATTCCGTGGCCACTCTTAACGTAATATAATAATAATGTATAATAAATACAATCAATACCATCACGCCTATGTTCTCAAACGAGGTAAGCTAAGCAGAGCATACGAAACGTGACATAGACAAAACCATGATTGTGACTATTTCACGCTTCGCAGCCACTTCTAGCATAATTTTAGATTTGATAACAGGTGGAAGAGGTATAATAGTGACAGGTTGCTAGCCTGGTGCCTAAAGTATAGCCAAACCTATTTTCCTTAGTCACCTCTTACGACATCCACGGAAGAAATGGAGAGGTGTTATTCTATTCCCACCCAAACAGGGTCCTAAAACATGTGTTAGGTAAAAAGGTGGATAATAGTGACAGGTTGCTAGCATGTTGCGTAAAATATTTAAGTCGCCTCTTAACACATCCACGATCACCACACGAAAATGGCATATTGTTTTATAATTATGTGTGATAAACATTAAATTTTACGTCTGCTACAGACTACCATCATCAGATCATCACACTCAAATAATTCTAAAACAGGCTATAATTAGCTCGTTTGAGTGCAATGAATAATTTATTTTTGAATCCATGTGCTCTGCCTACCCCTCATGGGATGTAGAACATGGGTATTGAAAACGTAAGAAGCATAAAATGTTCTGTATGCTTAGGACAGCACTAGTTTCCGAGTCGCGCGAGGGATTTTTAATAGTCTATACCGCGCGCTACTTAACTCGCGGCTTGCTATGCTATGTCGGCTGTACCAGCTACAAACTACGTCTAAATTACTACGTAAAACTGAAAAACCGGCACCACATGGGAAGAAATAGCCGGAAACATGTTTTTTTTTTTTCACATTTTTTGTCAGATTTTGGCTGTATGACTATTCAAAATCTGTACGAAACTTAATTCTTGTGTGTGTTAAGTATTTATATTATTCAAAGAAAAGTGTTAAATCAATCCAAAACTGAAACGCACTGACAGCGCAACTAGCGCAAGCGGAACGGCGCGGCGCGGTGGCGTGACGTCACACATTTTCTGCAATGTTTATTTTTTCCTCGCAAATGTGATGAAAATCATTGTGTGTATCAGGCAGTAAAGGAATTACCAACTCGAGTCATAAAATCCCCTCCCTTCGGGGTCGGGCGACGAAAAATACATGAAAGAAGTGGAATCTGACTAGTGACAAGTTGCTAGCCTGTCGCTTAAACCATACATTTTCCTTTATAAAATAGCATGTCATGCATTATACACTAAACTTAAACTACACATAAACATTCAAACTTGGTAAGTGTTAACAAAACAGCCACGCAATTTGGTTTCACTTTCATGTAGGGATAAAATTTGGCAAGAGACTCTAACATTATGCAACTGCACTCAAATTGAAAACAAATTAGAAACAGCAGACTATCAGCAATCTAATCCCAGTGCATACTTGTAAATACCACAAACAATTTTACATCCAACTCAGAGTCATAGCGACAAGTTTATAAACTGTAAATTGTTCAAAATCACGCGAAGTCATCTACCGCGATTAACTGTAAGTATAGTCTGCCTGGAGTAAATAGCTTAGTCTGAAGCCAGTCAGGGTAATGAGTGTACAGGGGAAACAGGCGGAAGGCACGATACTGTACGTATAGGTTTGTATACTGTACTAGAATTACGTTGAGCTAAATAAAATTAGCTTGCTACCACGCCGTCTATCACAGTGCGGCCTCGGTGTGAATATGCGACTAAACATTTATACATACATATTCTCACGCCTGTATTCCCAAGAGGGGTAGGCAGGCATACATTAGGTACACTAAAAATCATGTTTGTATTTCTAAATCATCATCATCATGATTATCAGCCGACAGACGTACACTGCTGGACATAGGCCTCCCCCAAGGATCTCCACAATGACCGGTCCTGCGCTGCCCACATCCAGCGGCTTCCCGCGACTTGCACCAAGTCATCGGTCCACCTTGCGGGGGGCCTACCCACGCTGCGCTGGCCGGTACGTGGACGCCACACTAGAACCTTTCCGCCCCAACGGCCGTCAGTTCTACGAGCTATGTGCCCTGCCCACTGCCACTTAAGTTTGGCGATTCTTCGAGCGATATCGGTGACTTTGGTTCTTCTGCGGATCTCCTCATTCCTGATTCGATCTCGCAGAGAAACGCCAAGCATCGCTCTCTCCATCGCCCTTTCCGTGACTTTGTGCTTTCTAATGAGGCCCATAGTAATTTCTAAATGGGGTAGACAGATCACACGAAACGTATGTAGATAAAACCATGAGTACTTCACAAATTGTCATCACTTTTTAGCACAGTTTTAGGTTTATCCGTGTGGTATCGGATTTATAATAACACCTCTCCATTTCGTTTTTAGATGGTGTAAGCGGTGACTAAGAATAAGGTTATGATATATTTTAGGCGAGGCCAACTCTAAACTGAAAAAAACAATTGGCTAGAAGTGGGGCACAAAACGTGAAATAGTCATGATTTTGTTTAGTAGCCTTTTGTGTGCTCTTTCCCACGCTTAAAAATAGGAGCAAACTCGTAAACGCAAACTGTTAATTTCATATTCACCAACTGATTTGTGTAAGCTTGTCTTCGAAGATTTCACATGAATAAATTTTTTCAACTCTAGCTTGATTTCGGAATGCTCTGACGGACCTCAGTTTAATGTTTATCAATGATCTAAATATACGAATAATAGCAGAATATTGCTAAGTTAACTAATCTGTCATTTTTACAAGGCAACTATTTAGTTACTGTTTCTAATCAGCCAAATCACAGGTTTCAAAGCAACGAGTACAATCTTGATTTGTAACTGAAAAGGTTACGTTATTTGTAAACTAGACTTCTTTGTATTTTGCTGTACTAAACGTTGATTGTGTAAAGAAAGTCGTGACCCGAGTAGCTTAAGTTTGAATGTATTTTAAAGATCAAAACAAAAAAGACTTATTGACATTATTGTTATAAAGTTACTTTTTTATCTTCCACGTGAACTCTTGTACATTATATTTTGTATTGTCAATTTCATTAACATTTTTCTTTATGGTTATGAATCTTAAATCGACTTACAAATTTTCTTTTTTTTTTAAGTTCAAGTAGGTACAAGGAGCAAAAGATATATTTATAAATATCATTTGCCTACTCCATTTGGGAATGTATGAGTGATTTTTGGGTAAATATTAATAACATGTACGTATGATAACAATTCTGTTATGGAAAGAAAAAATAAAATTTTACACATATATGTATGTGTATCCGTAAGCGGATTCAATACGAGGCGAGCAATAATTTACTATCTGTATAAAAACAAAATTGTTTTGTCTTTACTTTGACTCCAAGCAATTACATTTAAGGTATAAAAACAATAACAAACCGTACCTCAGGTAAATAACTATCGAAATAAAAAATACAATTTTATTGCGTAGCTTACAATTGCCGTAAACATTTTCTACAGAACATTTTGGTAAACATTTTTCAGTCTAGACTAGACGGTTTTAGTGCGATTCTTAGACACCATAAAACTTGGTTTTACTGCTAAGTTTATGTTAATTTTCATAATTTTCACGTTATTTTCGCCATAAAACTACATATCTAGGCTAAGCTAGCATGCTAGTGTCATAACTAGGTTAAGTAGATAAATAATAACTGAAAAATATGCATTTGACTGCAAAAATGCAGAGTTTTTTTTTCAGTATTCTAAGAAAATTATCTAATCTTCTTAATTCTTAAGGATCTAATCACGAATTTATATCGAGATTAACTCGACGTGTCTCGAACAATTCAAACCGTTTTTGAATAATAAACATCATTGTCTTTATAAATTACTTCGTTTACCTAAAGCACAAGCTGTTTTAATATCTTTATTTCTGTACTTTTAAGTACGACAATTCCATACAAACAGTATTTCTCCAATTTTCCCCATATAGTGATAGAAATTGACATGATTTCCGTTTATTTATTCGTCATTTTCCTTTGCCTAGCCAAATTATCGGTAGTTTGAATATTAGAGAAAGCCATAACTAACTTTATACATGTATGTATACTTGAACCACCATAGAACCAATAGGTATATAGTTAACTTCATACTGACATTGCATTTTTCTACAAAAGAAAACTTTATTACGCTTACTGTGACTATGTTCTTCAGTATATCGGAAATCAATTGGTAGCACTTGTGAACTTAATTGGCTAAAATGAAATTATAGTTTCGAGTTTTTTTGCACTTTTTGTTAAAGTAAAGCTGAAAAAGTTATTTAATATTAACTGTAAATATAAACATTCACTTTCGTAGCTGTTTTGTTCTTTTATTTCTCTCACTAGTATCGTATTTATAGAAGAAAACTTGGAAAAACTTCAGTACAGCACCTTTACTGCTGACTCAGTTGTAAAATACGTCCGTTTCACTTTAAAAGTTGCAGAAATTCAATTTTTGTAAAGCTGAAAATATAAAATATTAAAGTACGTAACCTCATTCTTTTGCTGCGACTTGTTTGAGTGCAATGGCTCGTGTTACAAACTTTCCACCGTGCCGTCAAACAAAAATATTATACAATTTATTTGACTATGTTGTTTATAAAGTATTGCTTAGTTTTCTTGTGTAGTCATGTTTAGTAATAATTATTATTTTCGTTAGTTAGCCAGTGAATTTGGTAATCATCGTGTTTAACTTAATTCAGTTTAATTTTAGTAAATACTTATTCAGTTTTATTTTACTGGATCGAAACTTGTTAACCTAAGGGTTGTTGGTCTTCCAACTTATATGAAAAGTGTTCAGGTTTTCCCGCCATCTCCTCTTTGATCTGCCTCAGCTTCTTTGGCCGTCTTTTGAAACCCATAATTCGTAATCATCTATACATTTTTTATATTGACTGACAAAAATCTGTTATGATTTTCTATTGCCCCCACTGCCGCCATATTTCTTTGTCTGCTACAATACCGCAGACCGTTTTATTAAACAAGTAAATAATGTATAGGTATCGTTTTTTCTTCGCGTAATAAAATTAATTTACTAAAATTATCATTTGATAAACCAAGAAATTTAAAATTAGGGTATACAACGTAAAGAAAAAAAAATACATACATGTAATCACTGTCTCCTCAATACACAAAACGTGACATAGATAAAACCATGATTATGACTATTGCACGCTTCGCAGCCATTCCTAGAATAATTTTAGGTTTAAAAGATGGGAAAGGTAGCAGGTATTATAATAGTGACAGGTTGCTAGCCTATCGCCTCAGGCTCAATTCAAACCAGAAGAGCGGCGAAGGGCGGCGAAGCGCAGCGACCCACTCGGTAGAGAAGGCGCGAGGATTCCCGCGACTGCTCGAGAAGTCGCTGAAATGCGCGGGAAGTCGCTGGAATACGCGGGAAGTCGGTTAGGTTCCAAGATCTCTGGGCGGGATATTGCCAGCGGCCGCTCGCGACTGCTCGAGCATCCTCGGGCATTCCCGCTACTTCTCACGCAGTCGCACGGTTTCGTTTGTGGAATTCGCCGAAATTCCTGCGGATCCGCGGGCATCCGCGCGCCTCGTTGGAGTTTCTCATGCGATAATAAGTCTTATTGTAATGAAAATAAAGTTAAAATTCTCATGGCACTGAAACTGCGCACCGCTTCGCCGCCCTTCGCTGCTCTTCTGGTGTGAATTGAGCCTAAAGCATACCTAAATCTATTTCCTTACTCACCTCTTACGACATCCGCAGAAGAAATGGAGAAGATGATAATATATATTAGGAAGTTGAGTCCCTGAATTTTGTCTACTTAAAGCAGCGATCCTAGCATGCTTGCGGCATTCCCTCGCTGCACGGCTGTGCTCAATCTCTGGGCAAAAAAACTGAACCTGAGACAACTTTTTCTTTTCAACTTCCATAATTTATCACTTTAAACCACTGAAATATGGGGTCGTGTACTTTGTTGCCTTTGTGTCTCTTTGTGAATGATTGTTTTAATTAAACGCGTTATTATTAACATTTTAGTGCATAACATTATTAGTTCTTTGTTTTATTTTCATCTCTTTACTACAATAGTTCATTACGCGACTGCTGTGTATTAAAACGCTGCTTAGACGACTAGGTTATGAAATGAACCCGAACGTCAATTTCACATGAAATCGCGAGAATTTATGTATTTCTCGTTATAATTTTAAAGAAAACAAAGAACTAAGAAATCCCAAAAACAATTGCGTATAGACGATACAGGTTCGAATCGCCAGTCGCGCCGACCGTGTATTCCAAATTTGAAACAATTTGATTTCCTCATCGAATCATTTTTTTCTTTTTTAAGATGTTCGAAATTCAAATTAAATGAAACATTGTAGTGCTATACCACAGGATACAAGTTTCTTAGTGACCACTAAACTTGGTTTATTGCCTCTAAACATACGCGTTATGATTTGGTTGTAGATAAATTTAATAGTAATTAGGCCCAATTACATTAACTCTTTATCATTCAGCTCTAACTGAGTAATTTATTCCTTAACCCTATTTCCAGCAAAAACGTTTCGCCATTAAACTCTTTGATAACCTCGGATACGACATTGCCTATTATTTTGTTTGTCGTTGCTGGCTTATTTTAATAAATGGGCGAGCGGTGACTCGGCGGTAGCGGTTAAATGTTTCACTTCATTATGGACTACCTTTTGAATGCTATTGACTTGTTTGTGCTTTGCAGGGAGGCGTTTAGTTTTTACGGATGACAAAAGAGCTGTAGGTCTGTGAACTCGGGGTTTCATTGTCTTGAGACAATTCGTGTATTTTTAGTGTGGCCTCGCTAGATTGATGAGACGTAGAGAGAAGGTAAATGTATAACTGAACGAGTGTTGGATGAATATTTAGACGTCAGAAGAGGCTTTGTTTTTACCTTAAGTATTTTTGATCCGTTTTTCGACATATCTTGGGGCTATTTTACGCTTAAAGGTAAGCACTTACCAACTAGTGATCCACATTCTCGTTTGATTTCCTCGAGGATTAAAAAAAAGGAAAAGGAAATATAAAAAAAATCGAATATTAGTCAATAAAACAATGCACTTAAAAAATCCTTTTTTATTTTCAAAACAACATGTACTCGTGAAGTACAATAAAATTCACCTAGCGTCACATTTTTTTTAACAATGAAAAATTACAAGGTATTTTCTTTATACATGTTTGATTCTACAGTAATAAAGATATCAACAAAATTAGACATTTTAGTCGAAACTTATTTTCGATAATTTAGGATAAATACGAATATAATATACTTTTGAGAGAAATAAATAAAATCCAGACTATGATTGGACTTAGAGAATAGTCAAAACAATTAATTATTTAAACCTAACAATAAAATTGTCAAAAGCTGGAAAATGGTTGCTAATATATTTAATTGAGTATTTTGCTACATTCGTAGAAATTCAGTCAAAAGATCACATTGACAGCGTAAATGGAAGAAATAAAGCATTCGTAACACATTATCACAGGTATTTATAATAAGTAACTTAGACATAATAATATAAAATTGTCACTAACAGCGAAGACAAAGAAAAGAGCGTATTAATAAAAAACAATATTTGCAAAGGTACAATAATTATACAATTGATGTGAAACAGAAAACATCCCAAAACAGTACAATTTTCATCAGTTGTATATAAAAAGTGGTATTATCTGAAAGAACATTAAAGTTTAAAGATTAGCAAAAACGAATAAAAATAAAAGACAAAATTAACATTAACATTTCTTGCAATATGATCAAATTAACGTCGACCGTAGGTTCAATTGAGGTAAGGGACAAAACACCGAAAATGAGTTGAGTATACAGTTTTGTTCAGAATTTTCCGCTCTTTCGAATGGTGTATACGAAAAAATTCTAACTTGAAAAAAATGTTCCTTACCTCACTGATTTTCAAGGGAAATTTGTTGAAACAGCCCCACAGAAACAATGTATCTCAATTATTTTTTTAAACGGCTACCCAAAATGGTGTTACTACCGTTACTAACTAACGTCGAATACTGTAAGGGTCTTCTCGATTAGCAAAATGACCTGTACATGTTTTATTTACAAAGAAAACATAATAAAACTGGCCTTACACTAAGCGAAATGCTGATGTTTAAAAATAGTTGTCCCTTACCCCAAATTGATGTTCGTTACTCTGAAAGCTCGAGAACTTTTAAGCTCGATACCTGTATTTGCAAAAATTGCCGTCCTTTTCTATCCTACGGCGACTTTCAGTGCGGAAAAGAGACAATGATATGACAACATGATGACAGACAATGATGATGCACTTCGTATTTAGTTTGCACTTTGTTACCTGGCAAAAAAGGAAGTTTCTTAACTTTTACGTTATGTTTTGCATTTATGTCACTTAATTGTATTTTATTGTAGAATTTCCAAATTAAATCATTTTATAAATATTAGGTGGCATCACATTATTTCATAACTGTGTTCCTCTGCAGGTGTAAATATACTTTGTACCTGCAATAATTGCAGTTATTATTATTATTATTTTATATTCTATGACCTGTGTAAGGAACGGCTGTGGTAAATTGATTAATAGTAATATGATAAAAATATTATTGAATTCAACGTAAGAAACCGATTCAACTATTTCAGAAGAAAATAATTTTCTCTATGTTATTGTTGAAACAGTGGCACCATCGTGTCCCCTAACGTTAAGTAAAAGTTTTTCAACTAGAGTTGTGCAATTATCTTATAAATTACATTACAAGCAAGATGTTTCGATGTAATTCACGTAATGTAATGTCACTGTTATTTATCAGACTTAATGAAAACTAATAATAATAAGATTGTTTGAGTTAGGACAGAGCAAGTGATTCTAAAATACGTTTCGTTAATTGTTTGTTTGTTATAAGTGACTAAAAGTATCTACTCAATAATAACAATTCAAAACTTTCATTATCAGAAAAAAATATGAGAAATAATCACTTCTAGTTATTAATTGCAATTATTTAGGGGTAAAACGATTAAACTATTATTAAGTGCCAAAAAGGGTTGCACTTGGATGCAAAATGACCCTAATGCCTACTAAAATTAGTAAGAAATTATAAATTCATATAATTTCAAGATTCCAACTATTATAATATTATTTATTTATTTATTTTCAATATTTATATTGTACCAATATTCTATGTAAGGGTCACACAGAATGAAATGCAGAGTTCCAATAGATTTTCTTATTACTTACATGATTATTTTCAATCTGAAGCTAGCCTTACATGGCAACCGTTTACATTTGCTTTATTTAGTCGGCCGTTTACACTATTACTTGTATCGTGTTTTTTTAGAACAAGTCCTTTACATTATTTTTTCATTCATTGAATAGATTCAACATAGAGGTCAATTCGATGTAAGGGACATGATCTCCAAAATCAATTAGTGTAAGGGACATGATTTCCAAAATAAATTAGTGTAAGGGACATCTATTTTCTAAATTACTTAAATTATTTAAACTACCTGCATATAGGAAGACAGAGCACTAAATTCTAAGATTAAGGGTGAAATCCAATCAAAAAAAGTTTAATTACAAAAAAAGTTATGTGCGTTTTAGTCCCAAAAAAAACTTTGTCGGGCTCTCCTGAAAAGTCGTATTTTGTCCCTTACCTCAATTGAACCTACGGTCGACGTTAACTAGAAGTAGTTTCTTAAATCAGATTCTATTTACAACCATAAAATACATTATGAAGTTTTGGTTAGTGTAACACATTTATTTATATAGAAAACTTATAAAGCCCGAGTTATTTACAATACTTACTACTTAAGTTTCAAATGGCTGATATTATATTAATGACAAATGCCACTTCTAACTACATGATGCAAATTAACTAATCTTTATAAAAAAATTAACGTGGAATTCTACTGAATGTTCCACTGTTATTTCTTTACTGGAATTGGTTTCAAAGAGAAAAGGTACAAAGAAAAGTAGCAAAAAGTAGGTTATATCTTATTTAATATTTTAAAAACGCAGAAAGCGTATCGCCGTCTCGTATAAAATATTTAGCGCTAATGGAAAAGTTATTTGAATAATTGTAGTTTCTCTGCAACTTAAATTTGAAATGTATGGCGAAATATTTTATGTGGTCCACGCAGAAAATACATGTCATGCAATCATGTATTGTGTATAAAAATCATTTTTTTTAAGTAAGTCAGTAAGTAAGTAAACACTTTATTGTACAAAAGGAAAAAAGCACAAAATACAAAAAACAAAATTATATACAAATGAAATGGCGAAGTACAAAGACGTACTTATCCCTTAAGAATTTTTTTTTTCTGATTATTTCGAATATAACTATCACAAATATTCTTGACAAAATTATTATAAACAACGCAAAAACATAGTTTTGATAAAGTAAGAGTGTAAAATGCAAGTCATCTAATGTATTGCAATTAACGTTATCAAGGTTGTCTTCATAATAGGACAGGACACCGTCACGGTGAATAGTTACGAGGAACCGCTTTGAAATGACTGTTGTCACTGCCAATAAAATTAGCATTCTGAATTTAACTTGGTATTGTTGTTAGAAACATTTTGTAGTTATTTTTATGTAGAAAAATAAAAATGTCAATAAATCATTCACTGTAACTCATTAACAAAGAGTCAATCTCAAAATATAGAGCTTGGGATTGGCTTAGTTTTAAGTCAATTATGCTCTGTTATATTTTTAGTTTAAATATCTCAGTCCTGATATTTTACAAATGTGCTATGTACTCGTATGTTTTGATGACGTCCTAAATAAGAAGAATAATAATAAATAAGAAATAAGTAAAAAAAATTAGATAGATTACCAAAAAATATTGTACTTACACGTATTTTTTAACCGACTTCAAAAAAAGGAGGTATTCAATTCGGCTGTATTTTTTTTTTTTTTTTTTTTTTTTTTTTTTTTTCATTTTTTATGTATGTTACCTCAGAACTTCTAAACGGGTGGACCGATTTTGATGGTTCTTTTTGTGTTCGATAGCAAATGGCTTCCCATTGGTCCCATTTTAATTTCATCAAGAACTAACTAGTAGTTTTTGAATTATCCTTAAAATAAAAAAAAAACAACGGGCATTCGGGCATTTTAGTCCGAACTTACATTTGTACATACTTACATACCTACATACAGTCACGCCTGTATTCTTAAATGGGGTAGGCAGAGCACACAAAACGCTACATAGACAAAACTATGTCTATGTCACGCTTCGTGGCCACTTCTAGCACATTTTTTGTAGGTTTTGAGTTAGCAGGTATAATAGTGGCAGGTTGCTAGCCTGTCGCCTAAAATTTACTTTAACCTATGTCCTTAGTCGCCTCTTGCGACATTCACGGAAGAAATGGAGAGTATTTTTATGTGTATTCGCTGATTACTCGAAGACGCCTGGACCGATTTGGAAAATTCTTTTTTTGTTTGAAAGGGTATAGTTTCCAGGTAGTCCGATTGTCAGCATACCTTGACCTGATGATGGAATATTAAGGAAATCGAGGGCAATCCTCAAATTTTATAGGCACAGGTAATGTTTTTAGTGCATTTTTCAAAGCTACACCAGTATTTACGCTTGGCAGTAAAAAAATATGACTGAGCTGATGATGAAAGGTCAACTCCTTAATTTTTAGGAGTTAAAGGATAACTTTTTCGATACTGAATGCACCTGCAGACTGAAAATTATAGTTTCAGTAGGTAATTAGCCAGGCCGGCTGCTTCTCAAGCGTTGCATTTCTGCTAATGCTCGTTCATTGTGGGGTTTACTTAAAAGTTTAGAGGGTTCTAAATCAGATAGAGCTATTCCTTCTAAAGCCTTGAATCTGCTGAGAGCTACGTATACCTACTTGACCTTTGGTAAATATTATGCACATAAACAGAAGTTTCCTTTCAGGATAAAAGCCAATTTGAAGTCGGTTTTTTTTTGTTTAAAATTATCTTTAGTTCCCAATCCGCACTGGGCCCGCGTGGGAACTATAGCCCAAACCCTATCATACTGAGAGGAGGCCTGTGCCCTGCAGTGGGACGTATATAGGCAAAAGATGATGATGATTTTTCTTTTATTTGACAGACAAAAAATGACGAGTTTACAATGCTCTGGAGTTTCGAGTGACGTCACTACGTGGTACAATTTCCACCATGGCGTGACGTCACAAGCCAGCACTCCGGAAGTTTGATGATTTGATAAGCCAAAAAACAAGTACCTCATATCTCATATCTTTCCGTATTCTAAATAACAGACTGATTAGAATAATACATTTTAACCGAGTACACAAAGCCTATTGGTCGTGTTCTTACATCATGTAGCCAGAAGTAACTAAAAGCAAAATGATGTAGCTCTAACTCGAAAATACTTTAACTCGTATATTGTCGATATGCTCCTCTGGAATCATTGCTTTACGAAAACGTCTCAGGCATACATTAAAAATATGTACAGTCTTCACAATTTTGCTTAAACTATATGTAATTAGGAGTCTGTCTATAACTTAGTTCTAGTGTCGTTTCGTTGATCGTTTAGGTCTTTTAGGAACCGAAGTTTATCCGCTGTCCGGTACCTGTAAAAGTGAAGTTTTACGGAATATACTTACGAAGCAGATTCAAATGATGATTCGTTCTAATATGAGAATACAAGTCTGACAGGATATTTCTAAAAAATAATGTTGTTATTTTAAATGTATATTAAGTAGTTAATTTTAGAAGAACGCTCGTGTATTTAAAATACAAGAACAAAATGTTGTTTAAAAGACACGTTATGCAAGATACGTGGTAGGTAGGTACTTGAAGTATTTTTTTTTTCGAATTTCCAAAAAGCGCTTAGATAGGTACAGTTTCAAAATTTCACCAATTAAAATTAACTTTTCTTAGAAAGACAATGATTTTTCAGGCCATTAAATAAAATTAATTACTGATATAAAATTTAAAAGACGCTTAATAATGTATTGTGTACTCTCCCTTAACTGCTTAATAAGTATAAGTACCCTTGTAAACTCTCTTAACAAAAGAATTTAAAATGTTAAATTCTGGAAATTTAGCTTGTTGCAGTGTTAAGCTGGAATGTTAAGTTAGTTGTGTTGCTGACTATATTACATACTCACTTGGATCGTTTTTTTCTTCGGACTGTGTTCACAGGTGTAGCTTCCACGCAAAGTACTATTAACTTTGAGCTGCATGCATATCTAAGAAAGAAAGAAAATTGTATCAATGTCATTTAAAAAAAACACAGTTTATAGTATTATCCGTGTGAAAGAAATAATACATACATACATACATATTCTCACGCCTGTATTCCCAAGAGGGGTAGGCAGAGCACATGAATTCAAAAAAATCCAGTGCCACGTTTAGCAATTTCAGCAGGGTAACCAGAAGAAATAATAAATTTATATAATCCGTAATCGTAACGTAATTCGTAAGCAAAGTGTAAAAGATTATAAAGCGTCAACCTCCAAGTCAAATGACAATTAAACCATAGAAATATGACATTATCCCCACCGAATTACAAGTTAGGCTAGTAGAAAAGGGAGCTAATTATTTTTGCAAAGTTCTACCCACGCATACCAAGTACCTAACAAGAGAAACGAATGCTTGCAAAACACGAAAATGTAAATTATTGTAAATTTTACACCTCGCTAATAATGCAAGCTAATAAGTTAGCCTTTAGTGGAATTTCACTAAACATAAAGTCAAATAGCGTTCTGGAACGCGAAAATGCGAGCTCGTGTGTAAACTCCAATACGAAAACGTCGCGACTCAAAACGTTTAACGCTAAACGGCCGCGCTAAATCCCGTTCCTTTTAGGATCTAACAATTTAAACGCGACGCGTGTATCGTGTGACACACAAGGAAATTCAAGATCTGAGAAATATTTAAAAGAGCATAAACGCGAACGTTATACCTATAACTCTTCGGTGACAAGTGCTAAAGTGCCGTATTGAACAAATGGTGGCATGAAAGCCGTGTCGACGTACAAAAGACACGTAAAGTCGCATGCTATCGCATCTCTATGAATACGTGTCTCGACGGCAGGAAACGTCGCTTAAATGAAGCAGTGTTTTGAATATGCGAAATTTAATTATCTTGTTTGCTGCTGGTGTGATTCGCTAGGCGGAATAAGGGTGGTTTTGTGCCGTCCGAAATCGTAAGGAAAAGTTACGTTGCTATGTAAGCCTCAGCTTTAGCGTAAGGAAAAAGGTACCAAAAATTGTTTTGATTGCATAATATTGCGAATTTGTAAATGGTTTGTAAAACAAGTGACGTAAGTTAATATCTTCTTACTACCACCCTACTTTCTAAAGTTAAATACTACGAATTCCAAATAAATAAATTATTTATGTAAATATACCGCGAGGAGCTGGTGAGTCTATTGTCCAATAGTAAGTACCTACACAGTTTCAACATTATGAAAATACCTACCATAATGTAAAATGTTATCCGCTGCAACGCTAAATCGACTTTTACGGCACCATAATGTAATTTACGCACTTTTTCTTAGAAACGAGAATTTCGGCAAATGTTACCTTAACACACACCCACTTGAGAAACTCCTTGAATATCCAAGAAATAATAATGTCGGCTATATTTGACTATTCCCAGGGCAACAGACAAGTAGTCGTTAATATGAATATCCAGACAGTTTATTGGAACAATATTATGATAATGAATCGATTCGGCGCGTCCTCTGAGGATGGCTTATTCAATGTAATTGATTTATAACCTATCATTGATTCATCCATTATCTTCCTTGACGCGATAACTTTAACGAAATTTTCTTGGAAAAGCTAAGGTTATTTTCTTAGCGAAGATAAAAATGGCGTGGATACGTTACGCTATTCAATTACTTGGCTAGTGTTTGAGATTAGGTTGGACTGTAACTTTGCAAAGTATGAAGGTGTGCCTTCTGAAGGTTTGAAAGGAAAAATCTTTAGCACACCCACGTAAAATCAAAATATACGAAGGCTTGAACAAGTAAATTAATTCAGATAATAGAAACAACCGGCCCAAGTGTGAGACACACTCGCGAACGAAGGGACCAATATTTTTGAAAATTGAACTGTCTAACGTCGCGGTCCTTGAGATACAGCTTGGTGACAGATAGACAAGCAGACAGACAGGACGCGAAGTCTTAGTAACAGGATCATGTTCTTACTCTTTGAATACGGAACTCTAAAAAAGGCGAACGTTCGCTTAACGAAGCACTGCAGCAAAGCGAAAAAAATTTACAACTATTTTTTTAATTTGCCATTAAGAACGATAAGGATCCATTGCAACTCACGTCTCTTGATCCAGCAGCTTATTGGACCGCAGCGACGAGGCCAGCCCGAACTTATCTGCGCTGCCACTGTGCCAGGCGTCGCAGTACGCATCCATCGCTGGTTCACCGTTGGTGTTGGCACCATGCCACACTGCTTTGGTGGGCCTGCGAGCAATGGATAACGAATTCAAGAGGTATGTGCCTTGGAACGATTTCCCAAATCAAAATGTTCAATATGGGGTGGTCTTTGTTCAAGCTTGGACATGTCCCGGTAGATGTTAATTATGACGAGGTTGGAAGACGGTAATTCTCTGTACATCTGTCACTTTCCTGATTAAGTCAAACTGACAACAGAACGGCTATTAGACTTTGTTACCACCAGGAGCTGGCTTGACATGGAAAGCGCGCCGGCCGGCTGCTCTACGCAAAATGTCATCTAAGTCGTTGAGTTGCGGAGACCAGCTCGTCCAACAATCTCAACTTTATCTTACCATCCAGAGTCCATGAGCACATTCTTTCCACTAAAGCTGTAGATCTTCGGCGCATGCGCGAACAGCGCCCCGGAGCCGTCAAAGATGTCGCCCCAGGAGTTAAACAGCACGTCGCCCCGCAGGTTCACGACGGCGTTCCCTCGGTCCACCCAGCTCACGATGGAGTCCATGGTTTGGACTCTATTACAAAGAAACAAAGTTCACATTACGGACAGCTGCAGAGAAAAGTAACCCCCTATAATCAAACATTGTATGGGCTCAAGGACTTCTATTAAGTTACATAGGATATCATAGGCATCCAGTAACAATACAATTGTTTTTTTGAGCAGGCCTTACACCTGTGATTTTTACTAACTTAAGCAGGGATGTTATAAGTTAGAAAGAAATAGCAATACTCGTTATCTTGTTTTAGCAGATAGCTGCGACCCAACTTACGTATGTAAAAGTAAGTAATTCTGATACATATTTCACATACGAGAGTATTATGATTATGAAGTAATGAATAAAAAACGTGCGCTACCTAAAATCGTTCTCTGTGAACTGTATGTAGATATTATTATATTACGTACTTTATTATTCGACAATGTAATACAATAGACTAGATGATTAGAAAAAACTATTTAGTCCGTCAGAGAGACTACGAAAAAATATTGTACCCATATGTTTTTCTCTTATTTGACAGACGAAAAATGACGATAATGCAGAGCCTAAAAGTTTTGCGTGATGTCACGTTTGAGTAAAAATTGTACTGATTTTTACTCAAACGTGACGTCACGAGCCCCCACTCAGGAAGTTTGATGATCTGTACCTTTGTCGATGTTTAATTATATCATAAACTAAAAATTATGTGTCTCATTTTTTTCCATAATCTTGCTTACGGACTAATAAGAATGATATATTTTAACCCTGTCATCATCCCTATTGAATTGGGTAACTTCAAAGGGGTAATAATATTCACAATAGATCCGTTCAGGGAACGAAAACTATTTAAAAAAATCGTTTAAAAGTTGTTCCTTCAACAAGGTTTAAATTACAGTAAAATGTGTCTGAAAAAAAAAAAACCGATAGCGAAAGCTTTTAAGTCCTGACGTCAATGTTGATACGGCAGATTTTTCCACTTGGGTCCGTGCACGAGTCAAACACGATTTTTATTTTCAGCTGGCGTACCTGTCATAATGTGTAGCGTACAATCACTTCATACTGCAATAGAATTAAAGCGTGTACCTAAACATTCAAATAAAAGGAATACACTCACGTTTTTACAATTCTGTTACTCCCGACGATGGGTGATGAATTGGCTCGAATTACTAATTATTTAATAAACTACTTTGCAACTAGGTTAGAATCTAACGCTTAAAATTACAAAAACATAAATGCCGTAATATGAAACAAATAGCAGTCAAATAACAAAGTAGACTTTATGTAATAACTTAACAAAATAAATACTTCCTTTAGAGAAGACCGTCAATGGTTTTAAATCCTTAAAATTTGTGATCTTTTCTTAAAATTTATTCTATTTAAATAAAGGGTAGGTAGGTAAGAGCGGTCTACTAATTATTTACACGTCAAAGACCATTTTTTTTTTCTATGAATTAAAGCTATTTTCGTATTCGTTTGGACAGTGAGCAGAAATAGGAATTCTTACAATATCACAAGCCGAATAAAGATCACAGAATAAAAGGAAAATCACTTCTTCTCCATAACCAAAGCGTGTTTATTTTCAAACAATCATCCATTAATCTTTCAGTACTGAAAACAATAAAATATCGTAGTAAATTGCATTCATCAATTAAATAGTTTGATTACGTTAAGCATAATAAATATCGCACATAAAAGCCTAGAGTATATGTCCATCATTTCAATCTATGGCCTTTTGTTGTTTGATGAAATCGCATCCGAAACTTAATTTATTTTAGAAATTTTACAATCTGTTCCTACCGCTCCCCCTTACTCTTATATTCCCCTATTGTGCAGTCCCTAGGTACGAAGTGTCCATGGGTGGCGGTAATTACTTTCCTTCAGGTGATTCAAATGCATTCTTCGCATACAAAAAAACCTACAATTTAAAATGCATGGGAATTTTTAATTGTGTAATCATATTTTTTTTTCAATATTTTTAATATCGTCAATGCGCTATGGTGCACAGAGGAATAAAGCTGTTTGTATGTACTAACTATGGTTTCACGGGCAGCAAACCACAATATTGCATAAAACTGAACGTTCCATGTTTCCCGTTTACAGTATTTTGCATATTTGAGCTGGAAATGAAATTGATATAAGAATTATTGAAGTGCGTAATTGTTTCCGTTGGAATTTCGCTTGTTTTGCTATAAAACATCGGTTGGCGCGAGGGCTGATAAACAAATAAAAAAGTGTGGTATTGTGATTTATAGGAAATAGTCATAAGAACATTATAATTTAACATTAAACTACCGTGAGACTCACTCATCTTATAAAACACGGATAACTCACGTTATAAATCGAGTTTAGCTCGACATGTTTCGGACTAATTCGTAGCCCTTCATCTAGGAGCCGCGGCAGCTGCTGCTGCCAAACGCGAACTGCGCGCCTCGGCTCTCTGCGCGCGACTGCTCGTGCTCGACGAAACTAACACTGGCTCACGACTACCCTCGTTATTATCGTCATTTATATTATTGTTAAAAATAGGGTAGCACACAACACTAACTACATCACTTTGTAAAGGCACCTCCACACTCGCTGTTGACGCAGTACGAAGATTCAAAACCGTCTTCCAACTCGGAGGCACCGACCAACCACTATCACGATTAAAATTTGGACGTCGACTAATTTCGATAGCTTCACGTACTTTCCGTGGAATATAAAATTTTTCCCTCGCTAATACGGAAACCTTGTCAAATCGGATATAGTGCGTAGAATCAGAGTTCATTGAGTGTTCGGCAACGGCAGACCCCTTATCATCTTGCTTCTTCATACTGCGTATGTGCTCCGATAACCTCGTGGAAACATTGCGTCCAGTCTCTCCGATATAATTTTTGCCGTCGTAGTTTTGATGTCGCATCTCTTTTCACCAATGTACCGGTAGACGAGACATTAAGAATAATATCTGACCTTTTGTGTGTCACTGATTTACCTACCGTGTACATGGAGGGAATCGAGTTGTGTCTGAAAAGTGGATATTTGGTTTGGCGTGGGGAATATTATCTGCAAATTGATGGAGTGGCCATGGGTTCACCGATAGCTCCTGTCACTGCCAATATTTTTATGGAGTGGTTGGAGGAAAAAGCCTTAAACAACGCTCCTGTGGTTCCTAGATGTTGGTGGCGATACGTGGATGATATTTTTGCCATTGTGTCAAGAGATAGTTTGTCACAATTTACTGACTACCTTAACACGGTGCACGACAGGGTTAAGTTCACGGTGGAGATGGAAAGCGACGGGCATCTGCCATTTCTGGATGTTTTGGTTATGCGTAGGCCTTGTGGGAGACTGGAAACCACAGTATATCGTAAGCCAACTCATACTGATCGGTACTTGAGGGCAGATTCACACCATCATCCTTGTCATTTGTCTTCTTTACCCAGAACATTGATAAATCGCGCCTTAAAAATTTGTGATCCTCGTTTTGTTGATCGTGAGCTGTGTCATGTGAAGCGTGTTTTGGAAGGCAATGGGTACAACTGGAGGCAATGTAACCGTGTTGTGAACGTTTCGACTCGTCAACGGCCAGAGGAGCCTGAGAGGTTGCCGGTATACTTGCCGTATATAAAAGGGGTAACGGATAAAATCGGGCACTTGTTACGCCGAAGATATAGCATCAAGTCGATTTTCCGTCCTCATATACAGTTGAGACAGTGGATACGTTCACCTAAGGATAAGGAGCCCCTGAGTGGTCCCGGGGTATACATGATTCCCTGTTCTTGTGGCAAAAATTATATCGGAGAGACTGGACGCAATGTTTCCACGAGGTTATCGGAGCACATACGCAGTATGAAGAAGCAAGATGATAAGGGGTCTGCCGTTGCCGAACACTCAATGAACTCTGATTCTACGCACTATATCCGATTTGACAAGGTTTCCGTATTAGCGAGGGAAAAATTTTATATTCCACGGAAAGTACGTGAAGCTATCGAAATTAGTCGACGTCCAAATTTTAATCGTGATAGTGGTTGGTCGGTGCCTCCGAGTTGGAAGACGGTTTTGAATCTTCGTACTGCGTCAACAGCGAGTGTGGAGGTGCCTTTACAAAGTGATGTAGTTAGTGTTGTGTGCTACCCTATTTTTAACAATAATATAAATGACGATAATAACGAGGGTAGTCGTGAGCCAGTGTTAGTTTCGTCGAGCACGAGCAGTCGCGCGCAGAGAGCCGAGGCGCGCAGTTCGCGTTTGGCAGCAGCAGCTGCCGCGGCTCCTAGATGAAGGGCTACGAATTAGTCCGAAACATGTCGAGCTAAACTCGATTTATAACGTGAGTTATCCGTGTTTTATAAAACATTATAATTATTTATATCTTCTTACTTATCATAATTCTAACAGAATTTCCTAATTGATGTCTTTGATGTATCGGTGGAAAATTGTACAGATGACACGCGGTTTTGTTTTCGATTCTCGAGATGTTCTAAGTTGACTTTTATAATATTTATTTACTTAAGGACTTCAATGTTTCTTTTTAGTGAAACTGAAATTGATCGTTTTGATCGAATCCTTAATAATATCGGTATATTTTGGTGTATTATAATGGCGTATTTTATGAAATACAAAATTATTTAATTTAAAAATCGAAATAGAAAGTAGCCTATCCATTTTAAGCGACTGTACTGTCAGCGTCAAAGATTTACACACCTTTTCCGTGTAAGATATAAATCTTTGTTACTGACTGAACATTTTGGAATTAATTGAACTGGGTATGTAGAGCATCTTGTTTCATCTTGTTTAATGTAACTAGACTTTTACCCGGCCACCGCTTATCATACTCAGGGAGGATAGCGCACGAAGGAAACATACTTTTGAGTCTTTTTAATCATTATTATTATAGCACATACCTGGAAGATATGAAAGCGGTGAATGTACCGCTCAGGCCAGCCTTCTGGCCTTGTCGGAGACACTCGTAGTTGGTGCCGCGGACACCATGCATGTCACCCGTGTGCGGCTCGTTTAAAGCTGCCATTCGCAACTGCCAATAAACAAATCATGTCGAACATTTGCAACGAAAAATATGATGAACACCTGTAAGCTTACGGTAACACGTTCTAGCCTCCTAAGGCCCATCGTCCTACCTATAGGACTAATGTCAAAATAAGTTTGAAATTTACATGAATGACACTAAGCCTCAAATTCAAACAATCAAAATTTGGTGCTGGGCCTTAGGAGGCTAGTCGCGTCGCGGTCGATATAATCTACCCGGAATTTTCTGACGTTTCTAATTAGGTAGACACTGACAGATATAGACTATCTCGCGCGTATTTCTACTCGCGCCTTGCTGTGCTAAGCCGGCTGGATAGAGAATGCTTGATCTCGCAAAATCTCATGGGATCTCGTCTCTTAAAATGTTGCATAAAATGGCAATATTTCGGGCGAGATTAGAAATATTAACCAGCGACAATTAAGGACGCATCACACAGGCTAAGTCACATCTGAGCTGTTTTCTGTGCTTTGATTAGTATTCTTGTTTATTTCTCATGAGATCTCGCGAGATTTCAATTTCTATCTCGATTTTGCAGTCTCACCTTAAAATGGCGATCGATGATAGTAAAGATGACAATATCTTGTGGTGTTACTATTCCATAAAATTCTCGACTTACCACTGCTCTATCTCCTATTGGATTTTTATGGTGGACTAAACTAGATGTTTCTAGAACATTCTGCACCGGCACCCTAGTTGGCCCGTTGGCCGCAGGGGTCCGAAGAGCAAGAAGCGATCCCATCTGAAATTAATTAAATTATTAAAACCCAATCAACACAAAGAATAGAATACTCCTGACGTTTTCATTTCAAGCAACCATTTCTCAAAAATACATACATAAACGTCACGCCCTTTTCCCTGCGGGGTAGGCAGAGACAACAGAGCGCCGTTCCCTCCCATTCTGGCATACTTCTCTAGCCTCACTCCCATTCATCACTCTTCTCATACACGCTCGACGGTTTCGGGTACTCCTAATTTGGCCTCTCTTTAGGACATCGCTGATCTGGTTGAGAAGTACGTTCTTCAAGGGCGCCCTCGACCGACTTGCCCTAACACACTACCATTGTAGATTTGTTAACACAACCTTGCTTCATTCATTCTCACCCCTTGCCCAAACCAAACCAAGCCACTTCTCAAAAATGACATTTTTTTTCTAGCCTAGTATATCCCACTGCTGGGCAAAGGCCTCCCCTTTTTTACGCCACTCGTTTCTATCCTGAGCATGCACCTGCCAATCGGTTGAAAATAATTCATTGACAAATTTTAATTATGATTAATTTTAGCGATTCTGCTAACAATTTTCAACCAAAAGCGGTTCTGGAAATGAAATTGTATAACCAGGGTTACATCACATGTCACGGAGTTGTTTTAACCGTTGTAGCCAATTATATGACCGCAAGCGTTAATTAACTATATTAACCACTTTTAGCACTTCACGGTATTAGTGCTGCGGCAAAGTGTTAATAATTTATGGCGATGGCTATGCAGTACTTGCATGCGAGTTGTGAAGAGGGAAATTGTAATCTACCATTTTTCATTATTAAAATTTTATATTAAAATTTTGGACTCGGTATTTTACTTTTAGCTCGGCAATTTTTTGAGTAACTTCTATTCACTGGTGTTAACTTAAAAATATACCTATACTGGTTTTAATTGAACTCCTGGCGATAATTCATAGCTCTAGAATGTATTGTATGAAGTGTTTTTTTTGTCATAAGAAATACTTAACCTATTTTTTAGCTAAACTCGAGATGTTGTTTATTCTACGGACGTAGGACACTCGGGAATCAAATAATAGCCCTGAACTATATGACGTTTATTATCAGATACGTCGATGCAGTTGACCCTTTTTCTACCAAATAAATAATCCTAAATACAACGCCTGTTTCCAAATAGATAGGCAAAATACATAAAACGATATGTAGTAAAAACCAATACTAAGTATTTTACGTTTTGTAGCCACTTTCAGCATTTTTTTCAACAAAATCAAAGAGGTATAACTGTGATAATACAAGAAAAAAGGTTTCATGATCAAAAACAAAACTAAACTTATTTCAATCACTAGTCATTCATGCTTGTCGTTATTGTGTATCCGTGAAAAAGTCAATCACTTACGGCGACATATTGCCATCCATTGTTGACACGGACTAGCAGCGCTTGTTCCTGGATCACGTAGGCCAACGTGCCTAGTTGGCTGTTTCTGCCCAACTGTGGACAAATTCAGTTTTAAATTCAACAGGAAACTACTACAAGATAGCTGTTAGTACATACATACATAAAATCATGGTTCCCAAATGGGGTAGAAAAAGCACACGAAAAGTTTAAGTGCTTACTCGTAATACAGATTCCGTGGTTTTGAATATAATAGTTCCGACTATGGTGCGTCCGTCTTCATCGTCTTCAAACTCCACGTTATCTCCCAGAGGATCCAGAGCTTCTCGCAGACCTGCACGGGAGTAAATATTTTCCATAAACTAAACTCGTAAATATTCCACTTTATAGTTTATTTTATTTGAAAGTCTTAGATAAGAAAGCGGTCTCGGAACAAATATAAATAAGTAGAGTTATGGCTTTGTTTATTCAGAAAATATTTCACGTGAGGTTATTTTCTTTGCTAGTTGTGTTTTATTTTGTCAAGACAATACATGTATCTGGTTTAAATACATACATCAACCTGTATTGCCAACGGTAGGCAGAGCAAACGAAATGCTACATAGACAAAACAAAACAAAAATTACTACGAGTATTTCACCTTTCGCAACTTCTAGCATTTTTTTAGGTTTTATACTAAGAGGTATAACAGTGATTTGTTGCTAGTTTCGCTGTTGCTAGCCAAAAAAAAAGACAGTTGACGATATTAGTAAATACTAAAGCACTTCTATTGTTAAACATACCGTAAGATTCAGGTCTAAATTGCACCATGTGATTCAAATTCCGTAGGATATGTAGAGGGTCCCGGGGTTTTCCTGCAAATAAATCTATTGTTTTACACAGAACTTAACAAAATCAGTAATAGAACATTACCTAACGTAAAAGAAAGTAACAATTAGACCAAAGGCCTAACTCCAAATACGAAACAATATATACATAATAATCACACCTGTATTCCCAAATAGTGTGAGCAAAACACACGAAACTAATGGCTAGTTGCAACTTTAGGTTCAATAAACAGATCCAAGGCGCTTCAAACATACATAAAGGTCTTCAGTCGCCTCTTATGACACCCACGGGTGAAATAAAGTGGTGTTACTCTAGGCCTGACACCACACCAATAATAAACATATAATGGTTTAAAATAATGATCAAATTTTGATTTCATTTAGTGCTCGGTACTTTAATGTCCCAACTCAAAATGTCGTTAATGCGCTGAGCTAGGAATAAATCATTGGTTTTAGCACTCTGGCTTAGTATTCGGCACTAAGCCGGTCTAATGCTACTTTAATCAGTTAGGAGGGGAGAACATTCGAATGGCCGATGTTTAATAATTACACAAAGTACTAAATAAGTAAACATACAGACATGAAAGTAAATTGTTGGAGATATTGGATTAAGGAAAAATCACTGGCAGAAATGAATTGTGAAAGGTTTTGTCATACAAAACAAAAAAAGCCCATTTTGCTTAAAATAATTGATCTAAAATTATTTTGATCACATGACTGTGACTGGTTAAGTTGAGAATGACCAATTCTTCAGTTTTCAATATTTTATTTTGCTCACATGTGACTTGTAAAGTTGAGAATGAGCAATTTCTCAGTTTTCAATATGCAGGTACAGTCAAACTATTTGATTCTTAATCCACATTACGCCGTCATAACGAAAAAAACGATTAGTTTCATCAAGCAAACAATCTCACTATGAAGTTTACCACAAAGTAGTGTATATGGTGGGTCAGAAATCAATTGGTTTGATAGTTCACCGTATCAAATCTTGCTTAGATAGTGCACGGTGTTAAATCTTGTGTATGTGTATTCACACGAAACTTCTTTAACGTAATGTAACAAAATTCATCGGCACTTTGTTTTATTGCATCTCTTCTCATCGGTACTTACCTGGGCCGGGCTCGCGTCGATTAATCCCTGGGCTATCGGTCAACATGTCAGGAGGTAGTTCGTAGCCGCCAGGGGGCCCCGGTGGGCCGGGCGGCCCCGGCGGACCCGGCACTGAGATGTACTTGGTGTTAGGTACAGGCGCGGCGACGGGCCCCGGTGCGCCTCTTGGCCCCTCCTTGCCTGGCGTGCCCGGGATCCCATCGTACCCCCGATCGCCTTTTTCACCTTTTATCTTCAAAGAAAGAATCCTGTTATTATTTTGTTTGTTTAAGGTTCCGTATCCAAAGGTTGAAAACGGGACCCTGTTACTGAGATTTCGTTGTCTGTCTGTCTGTCTGTCCATCTGTCACCAGACTGTCTCATGAACCGTTACAGCTAGAGAGTTGAAATCTCTACAGATGATGTATTTCTGTTGCCGCTATAACAACAAATAGTAAAAGTAATATAACAAAAATAATAATTAAGGGGGGCTCCCATAGAAAGAAAACTTATTTTTTTGCTGTTTGTACGGAACCCTTCGTGCATGAGTCCGACTCGCACTTGGCCGGTTTTTAGTGTCATGACTCATGACATTGGAGCGTAGCCTTACCTTGTCAAGTTCAAGCGGGTTAAGGCCAGGATCGCCTTTTTCCCCCTTCTGCCCTTGAGGACCCGGTTGGCCTGCTGCCCCAGGTGGCCCCTGTGAGGATTAAACCGATATTATAGCCTACATGTTTTTTATGTAATTTAATATATCAAAAACATATTGTAATATGGGTTGCCTAGCAAATTTCAGGCCAGGATATACCTATATTTTTATTATATTTCACTGGTTTGGTTACTAGATAAATTTAATATCAATCAAAAGTATGCAGCCCATAGTATATGAAAAAGTGAGGTTGCCTATTTTTTCCCTGTCACAACGCTTGGGTTGCCAGGTATGAACAGGTAAATCGATAGATACTTGTAATTTGCGCCGGTCTGGCACAGGAAAAAATAGGCAACCTAACTTTTGCATATACTATGGGCAGCATACTTTCTATTGGTAACCGGTAAAATATTTTAAAAGAAAAAAATAAAATTCATAAAAAATATCCCGGACTGAAATTTGCTAGGCAACCCATATGCAATACATTTTTAGATATATTAAATTACATAAAAAAATGTGTTTGATCCATTAACCAGCTCGGTGAATGTCGTTGTATGGCGGGATCCTCTACTATTAACTGACATGTCTAATTTAGTGTGACATAAACACGTTACGTAACGAGTCAAGTGAGGGGACAATTAATTTACATCACGCACACAGACTTATATCGAAATAGATGACTCAAGTGTATGTAATTCGTGAGCCAAAAGGGAAAGCAATGCTCATCCTTTGACGCGATTTCATTAATTTTTGTACCACTTAGAATAGGTTTAACTGTCTAGAGACAGGAAAACCTGAATAAGGTGGCAAACCTTTGAATCGGTTTCACTCGGACTGTCAATTCCCATCACCAAAGCGCTCATGTGACGTTACAGTAGGTAAAAAGTGGCACGCTTGGTTTTCATACCATTACCTACAGGAACTCACGGTATCTATTTCGATATAAGTCTGTGATCACGCACCAGCCGTGTACAGTTTGATAATTAAATCAAGTTTATAAAAAGTGAAATTCATTTGGCTGAAAGTTTTGGTGACGATTAATTTGAATGAAATGCCTAAAGCGTTCTGTGGAAACAGGGAAATAATAACGAAACAGCTTTGTAATTGAATCACATGTTACCATTAATTAAACATACATATATTATATTAATGTTTGGTTTATTGATTCACTGAGGGTATTAATTTAATGTAGATTTTTTAACGCTATAAAACGAAAGTATCTTGACCATTGTAATACCAACAAATGATATGAAAACTGCTTTGAGTGACATATGTATTTGAACTTTATTAATAGTCACGAGTGTGTGTTAGTAAAGCACCATTTTGATTATAATGCGGCGTCAAGTAAAAGAGTTATGAAGGTTAAATCAATTTTAGGGGTTATTGATTTCAACTTGTACTTGAAGCCTAGTTATCGAAACAATTGCTTCTTGACCCAACAAAGAACCTTTTTACAGTTAAGGTCATACTGACACTGTATTTCTCGACGGAGGGAATCTTCACTACGTTTACTGTGACAATGTTCTGCGGTGGGTCAAAAAACAATTGGTTCGACTTTATGCTACTTATACTAGTATTAGATACTTTTACAAACTCTGCATACAAACATAATACCCATCAAACGCATTAGGTGGCCTTTTTTAGGTGTGATTTTAAACGGAAACTGTACCTATTTAAATAATTCTCACGGAATTCTACAGGATAGCCGAGACACATACTTGAACAGTGAAATAAACCGGTGACACTCATGTCTTAATCCAGAGATTAGGAGCAGCGTTTAGTGTGGAAATATGTCACGCTAATCTAGATTATAAAGACGTGAGGCATCCGTTTTACTTCGTTATGAATCTCACAGCGGTTTTATATCCTGACTAAATTACAGAAATACAGATACAAACTTGCACTTCACATTTTTTGTGTTTGATCAGAGTTTGAAATGGGTACAGCATTAGTTCGCAAACATTCCAAGCATTCAACGAATCGCACATCCAACTACAAGGTTCACTCGATGGCAGCTTAGACTAACACGATCATCCTAACGTTATTGTTATTCTTACGGTCCATCCCGGTAATCCGATATCGCCTGAGGTCCCGTCAGACCCCGGTGAGCCAGGCGGGCCGGGGGCGCCCGGTGGTCCCCTGGGACCCGGGGGTCCCGGGTGCCCGCGCTTGCCCCTAGGCCCAGTCTCGCCCTTTTCGCCCTGTTAGAAAACAAGCGGATATATTGTTAAACATTTCTCAGTGGTTCACTGACCTATTTCGTAATACAGGTCTGGAAAAAAGCACGTACTTTTCATTCGCCTCAAGATTGTTTTGTGAATAACGTATTATATTTGGGTCATTCGCGTGACTGAAGCTTTAATGCATAAATTTGTTCTAATTGGAACGAATAAACAAATAAGAGAACTCATTACGGAACTGTGAGGAAGTTGTCAGTGGAAGGGGAGTTTTTACATTTTAGACGATTCGGACCGAAGCCGCCTGACATTAATTGGCGGCATCCGCGAAGTTTCACTTGTATAATTGTCACCGTAACAGTTGGATGGATTCGAGAGCAATTCTATGGAAACAAGGCATTTTAGATAGGGGAAGAGGGAATCAACAACATTTCTGGGGAACAAAGAGTAACAAATTCATGTATCTGTCCATTTGTTCAACTATCTGTCATCAGGATGTGTGTCAGAAACTGATGGAATCATCAGCATTTAACTTAACAAAATTGTGTAGTACCTAGTGGGGTTGAGTTTGCGCATAGCTTTTTCCATTGAAATCACAAGTTACAGTTCGAGGACATGAAATTTCGTTGCCTTAAATTAAACAAGCTTAAAAACGTTCAACAAAGAACATGTTTTCTAATAACGGTTGAACAACCGGTATGAAGAGATTTACGTGACTTTGTATGAAGGGCGACATGAGGTACATTTTCACACTGGGACTTATTTACAAACTAATTCCTAATTAAATAGATCATGGCATCACGCGTGACCGACTGGATCAACTTCGCTAATTATGTTTTGATGCATTTAGTATAATCACGAGAATGTTTCTTACAAAAAAGAACGGCGGATGAAGCATCGGATATAAGCCAGTCTGTAATAAATATTTTTAGCACTTTTCTATTTGTCATACTTCTAATTAATTGGTGTCACCTCTCAAAGTCGAACCTATTTCAGGAGCCGCGGACGCACATGGGCGCTCAAATGCCTGCGAATATTTGACAACGGTACTGAGTGAAAGTTACGATAACGCAAAAATGCGTTGGCGGCAGTAAAACAAAGCCTAATGCTTCTTGACGCTGTTAAGATCGCAGATGTGTGATACTCCTAACTGTCAATACAATCAAACCTCTAAATACTGGTCTTAACCGAAGTAGCCCGGAGGTTTGACCTGTAGCCTCTCGTGCAGACGGTCGTGGGTTCAAACCCTGGGCTCGCACCTTTGATTCTTTCGGAATTTATGTGCGAAATCCAATTTGATGTTTACCACGAGCTATTCGGTGAAGGAAAACATAGGAGGAAAACGTACAGCGACGAAGTAATTCAATGTTGGTGTACCTAAAGTTCCTAATTCTAACTGAGCCCGCCTGGAAACTATAGTTCAAGCCCTCTCACTCTCATACTAAGGAGAGGCCCGTCCCTTGCAGTGGGATGTATTTAGACTGAATATTATTTTATTTATACTGACCTTAGTCCAAACAGAGGCCTCTTCTTTGGATAATGCTACTGGCCCAGGTGGTCCCGCCTCGCCCCTGTCTCCCTTTGGGCCGGTTAGACCTTGTGATCCCTGGGTACCAGGTAGACCTGAGGGTCCGATGTCTCCACGCTCCCCTGGCTTCCCATCCGTGCCAGGAAAGCCTTGTGGACCTTCGATGCCTCTTGAACCTTTCTCGCCCTGGTTGAAAGAGTTTGGTTATAAAAAAAACGAGTTTTTTTTTAATTTTAGCATCAAGTCCTCGTCAATTAGAAATATGAAGAGAACTATTCAAGACATACTCGTAACCAACGAGGCCAAACTCGATGGGTTTACTAAAAGGCAGTCCAGGGTTACGTTTCCTATCTTCGAGCTCTTACAGCAGACCAGCTCAGTGGTTCCAGAAAACTTCAGTGTTTCAAATGTCAGATCCCAAATATGCTTGCAAGTAAACTGAGTGATAAGTTTAATTTTTAAGAAGGTTATGAAGTTTGCATCAAAAAAAGGGACATGAAATAGAATATTAGATCACTGATTTCTAAAGCGAAAAGCTGAGGTGTGGTGATTCCTACAAATGCCCTTGTACTATTATCCCCCAAAACAATACAAATTATAGTTAAATTACAAAATCGATGCCAGAACAATTTACAGCTATTAAAACAATTCAAAATCACTTTCGAGTTTTGGAATGTTTGTCGGAGTTTTTGTTTATTGGCTATTGTATGGACGCTCGATGTTCGTGTCGGTTTAAATTATAAATACGATTTGATATAATTCAGGCATTGGGGGAAACGACGATTTAACTTTGTTTTCATTAACATAGAGCATAATTTCGTAAATAAACCTTGACAGTTTAACTGTCCGTTACCCCATAAAATTAGATAGCGGTCATACACAAAACCGGTTTACGTGGACATAAGCAAATAATGTGAGAAGTTAGATTAAATTTGTTTAGGACGCCTCCTTCAGTAAAAGTTAAAAAAAAAACCTAAGATTGGAGTTTCAACGTCTTAGATAAATTTCCACAGGAGACACTACTTTGATTTATTTTCATGCGAATGATCAAGCTCTCAACTTTAATTCAAATTAGTTACGTGAAATTATTGATATCGAAGTGTGACTTCGTAAATGCGCCAATACGCATTCTAGATCACTAGATATCGAATCCATTGGTTCTTGATACACCACAGAACCTATTTCCAGTAAACATCATTGTGACATTGCATTGCTCGGCAAAGGAGATCTTTACGATGTTTATTTTTACAACGTTTGGCGGTGGATCAGAAATCAAAAACTTCCTCAAATCAAAATTATACAAAATACCATTCTAGATGGCGTCATTTAAAAACCTTCCAAAAACATTCAACATCAAGCATACCTCACAGGTTTGTCTCTCGTTAACTCAATGAAATACTTCGAGTTTTTCTTACATCCTTCATTTACTGGAGCACCCGACAGGTACGAATTCGGCTACGCATTTTTATTTACATCCACAGGCATCAGATAATTACCTTCTCCCCGCTCACCCCCGGCTCCCCCTTCACTCGCAGGGTGGCATCTCGAGGCCCTGCGAACATTACGTATACCGTCATTTATATTCCGGTTATGGAAAACTCATAAAATACAACGGGAGTTATTAGTTAGATAAACTGAGGGTACGTAAGTACGGTATTGTATGGTTCCCTTGCTTTATTACTCGGTGTTGCGATGAGATTTCGTGTTTATGGAAAACGGTTGGAAGTAAAGAATTCTTTGGAATTGATATCGTTTTGGTCGTTTTGCATTTTATGTGCAATTAAATGTTTACATTTAATGTTTGTCCTTGTGTGGTGTTTGGAGCCACAGAATTTCACAATCGTCATCATTTGAGGTGAAGTAAGAAGCTAATACTCTTTTGCGTGTGGTTCCTTGTTTAGAATTACACGACTCTATTTTTTTCGTGATTATAGTGAAAGGTGAGTAAGGAAATAGATTAATGTATTATTGTAGGCGATAAGCTAGCAATTTGCCACTATTTGAATCATTTTATTAATCCTTATCAGAATTAGGCCTTAAAATACCCGTTTGATACTAAAACAAAATTTCGCTTATTTCATTAACACATTAGTATAATTCCACCTTATGCAGCAGTTGCTTAAAGTACTATTTTATTTCTGCAAAATTAGTTTTTACATTAAATTTACATTTATCTTGCCAAGGTGATGTCTTATACGCACACTTATCAACAGACTAAAGAAGAGTAAATCTGCTTACGTTGCCTAAAACAACATTAACGCTGTCTGAAAAACCCTTTCTTTTCCAAGCGTTAAAAGTTTCTGTTAGTCTTCAAAGTAAACCATTCTACAAGGTTGCGTATAAAGTTGGAGAATACTTCGACAGCCGCACGCTACACTGAAGCCTGTTTTGGTTCTTTTACATTTTGGCAAGTTCACGTGTGACACTTGGTAGAATTCTGTTGCAGGAAGCTTTTCATATTAAATCATTTTTATGACTAGTTGGACATTACTATAAATTATGTCATCTAGTTCTGCTACTAATAAAATGATCGTTTTAAAATATTTTACAAGTGAATGTAAAAGATAGATCAACATTTACGTCATCAGACGAAATCTAACGGATTAAGTTCTTAATTCCAAAAATATTTCATTTTTGCTATACATAAGGATTGTTCCATCACTTACTGTGTATAAATATGATGGAATTCAGATTGGAGTGATTGGTATGTAAGGTGTATTAGTGTGTAGTAACAGTGTGAAAAAAAATCAATAGAGGAATCTTATTGAGTTTCATAAGCTAAGGTATTAGGTATTAGACGGCCGGATAGCCCAGCGGTTAGAGAACCTGACTGTGAAGCTTAAGGTCCCGGGTTCGATCTCCGGTTGGGGCAGATGTTTGTATGATGAATACGAATGTTTGCTTTCGAGTCTTGGATGTATATCTATATATAAGTATGTTTATCCGTTGTCTAGTACCCATAACACAGGCATTAAATTGCCTACTTTGGGACTAGATGATTGGTGTAAAAATTGTCCAGTGATATTTATTATTATTATTATTTATTAGAGCGGTACATAAATAGTATTCGTGTAAGGACGAAGTAACAATCGATTTCTACGTTAACAAAGTAGCGAGCAAGTTTTACAAAATACGAGTAAACAGACATTTTACTGTCATTTGGAAATTCAATCTAAAAAAAGTTATATAAACAGTAAAATGTTATTTGATCTTATAGAATTATAATATCGCCGTTATCCAACCAACGCAAGGAATATCCTATATTAAATCATCGCCCACTCTCGCATAATATCGAATAATACAATCTCTTTGGAGTTTCAAAAGTCTGTTGAATTTGTGCTTAAGTTTTTGTTAAAAGTCCAATTATAGAAATTCCGCGTGTCATCAAAATGGACGTGTGCCTCAGATCTTGGGAATACAAATATCCTTACCACCACCTTCGGCCTCCGTCGGTATAATGTTATTGTCCGCGATGTACGACGCAGGCGGCCCGGGGGGCCCAGGCTGGCCCTGAGCACCTGTTGAATAGTAAGTAGCTATTAGAAGGGAAAGGATACTTCGAAATCATGTCTCTAATGTTACAGCTGCAAACTGTTTGTGTTGGGGAGACTATTCCTTTTTTAAGCGGAAAAGAAAACAAAAGAAAATCGATTCCCAGTAACAAAGTTCCGAATCAAAACACAACCCAAATAAAACTATAACAAAGAAATAAAACGAACGAGTGTGACAAATTGAATAAAAATACGACCTGTGAACTATGCCAAACACCAATACAGAACTTGTAACGCGGCGGAATAACAAAACTCATTTTCAGAAAACAACATTCTTTCGAGCAAAAATAAAACGTCTCTGAAGAATATGAAGAGTGGAAAGTTACGTTCGCCGGCAATAAAGCGAACCTGTACGTTTGACACTGCTCAAAAGGTCCGGCGTAAAAAATAAAGATTTTTCCAAATCGTTGCAATATAGCCCTAAAATCTTGCAAACGAGTTCCCCGCGCATAAATAAGGGTCATAGTGAAACATAAAATTTGATGGTTGAGTTAGTTTGTTACCTTTCTCGCCCTTTTCTGCAGGGCGTCCGTGCGGGCCAGGCAAGCCGGGCGTGCCGTCTCGTCCCGGCAGGCCTCTCTCGCCCTTCGCGCCATGAGGGCCCCTCAATCCCACGTAACCCTAGTAACACAGTTATAAGCTCACGGGTTGAAGGTAACATAACGTCCTGTTACGAGGGTCAAGCCAGCGCTTATTGCGTTAGCCCCGAATTTATTCTACGCGAACCTACTAAATTAGTGAGGGTCGTAAGAGATTTTATTTTGATTTCGTAAGTACGCCTTTTGTGACAAAGTGTTTTATACAAAGATGGGTAATTTTGTTATGGAAATAACGCGAGGAATTCGGCCGGGCAAAGGTTAAGTTTTCGGTAAGTAAATATACCTTTTCGTGTACAGTATGTGCCCCCACTTAGGTATCCAGGCAATTCGGTGTTTTGAACGCGCACCACTACTAATACAAAGTTTGTCTAACTATTTTTAGCGAAATATTAATATCATGAACTACCTCATTTTGATTTTGCTAAAAATAGTTAGACAAACTTTGTATTAGTAGTGGTGCGCGTTCAAAACACCGAATTGCCTGGATACCTAAGTGGGGGCACATACTGTACATAAATTTTGAATGAAATTGGAGGAATGTAATGCGTATTTTTCCTGTTAATATTTAAATGTCGCTTTGAAGCAATGTCATGTTAGTCTTAAATGTATAATGAGAAACGTTTGACCTTTGCCACTCCTACGTACCGATGGTAATGAAAGCCCAACAAAATATCTCGCCTTTTCCCGTCTCAAATAAACGTATGGTACTAATTATACATTCCTTTAGCTTTTATGTCGGATGTTACACTACACCTCCAAAAGAGCTTTATATACATTACGAATTCATATGAAATGCGCCCTCTGCGTGGCACCGTTAAGTCTAAATTCGCTATGATACTGATGCGGAAGTAAGTCGTTGTGAATGTTTAATGCCCTTGAGAAGACCGTGACAAATTACACGTTAGCCATAATTAATAATTTACATACACTTACCCGTTCACCTTTGTCGCCTTTGGACCCGTGTAATCCCCTCTCTCCCTTGTTCCCCGGGTAGCCCCTGTCCCCTTGAGGTCCCGGGGGCCCCATAGGCCCCCTCTCGCTCTGGGGTCCAGAAACACTGGGATTACTGGATACGAATAATCCCGTTGATTCCTGAGAAATGAGGCCCGGGATTAATACAAATGTAATTACATCGCAAAACTCGGATCTCGATGTAGTATAATTAAGGAAAAGATATTCGACGGCGGATTTCCATTTGAGTTCAAAATTGCAGGGAAATGGGAAAATATTTTCGAATACACGTCAAGAGAAACCTTAATCTGGAGTGTTAGCATTTGTCATTAGTATAAGTAACCATAAAACAGTACTGAAAATCAGTAAAAATATTCATTATTTGATGGAAATCGAGCACCATCGCCCAATAATAGACAGCCACTAGCCACTGCTTGAAGTTCTAATGCCAATCAAGGTGGCAATCCACTAATGAACATACTTCTCGTAATTGTCAATTCTTACCATTAGTGATCCTGGGCCAGGAGGTCCCGGCGGACCCTGCAGGCCGGGGGTGCCATCCACTCCAGGCTCCCCTTTGGGTCCAGATTGACCTTCAGGTCCTGACGCTCCAGCTTCTCCTCTTTCTCCTCGGTCACCTTTCGGCCCCACGGGTCCTGGTGGCCCTGGATCGCCCATTTGACCCTATGGACAAACGACAACTCATATCTATGTGCCAGTTAATGTAAAGTAAACTCTTGGGAATTCTATGCCAAAGAGACAGCTTAAAATATGAATAGCAAAAAGTTATTTTAGGTTGAATTTAATTCATATTGCTTTGACTTACGAAGCCATAATAGTTCAGCGTTGAGCATCCGCACATTGTTTACCTTTCGTAAAGTTTCTTTCAACCATAGAACTATAGGTTTTTTAACAAGTCCTAAAGAGGAGACCTGTTGATATATATCATAGAGGCTGCAAAAGACTGTGAGATCACATTGAAATGGGTTGATCAGATCCGATACCCAGCGTGCGATTCAAAACTCAAGTTATTGCTATCAGAAGACCACCAAACGGAATTGGAACTAGACAACACATTACACATAAGCGGATAGAGGACGAAATGGGAGCAACATGATACACGGTGGCATGTCAGATCTAGGCAGAGACGCGGGATGGCTGATCTTGACATTTTCCGGGAGGTCTTGGGTAGAAACACTCGTATATGGGAGATGATATTTGTTTAATGTTTATTGTATTCTTGTTATAGTATACATATGTATTAAGAAGAAAAAAGAAAAAATAAAAACATATGTGATCAAAACATTGAAGAGGAAAAAGAGAAAGAAAACAAGGAAAGAAAGGGACGGGAGAAGAAAAAGGAAAAAGAAAAAAAAAACTAGTTGTAATTAATTTTAAGAGTATATTATTGTAAAACTGCTGTGTCTTTACGCGTAGCGCACAGTTAAAGCTAAAATGAAAAAAAATAATTCTAAAATCATCAAGGTACGGACCACGAGTCCGTAGATGAAAAATTTGTTTACAAAAAAAACTCGTATTTCCAGTAGTTATCAAAAGGAGTTTAAACTCAGGCTAGTGATAAAAAGAAGTCTTACCGTTTTTCCTGGCGCCCCTGTGGTGCCATCTGCGCCAGTGGGGCCCGGGGGTCCAGGAGGCCCAACCTTCACACTTGTCGTCGACGCCAAAATCCGAGACAAGTCGTTGACTGTACACTTGCATTGTGCAGACAGCGGAATCTGTTTAGCGATTTAACGGTTTAAAAAGTCATCATAAGGGCTTTTTTTGTTTAGACGTTTTGCGTCTGACCGCTGCCGTACTGAAACGGCGCGTTTGTCGTACGGCGTACGGACGTTCGTTTGTTTTCATACAAAAAGCACGGTGCGGGATCAGTGCGGCGTCGGTACCGCAAACGCACAGCAGCAGAACGGTAGGTAGCGTCGCCGTGGTTTTTGTATGAAACAAACCAACGTCCGTGCGCCATACGACAAACGCACCGTTTCGGTACGGCAGCGGACCGACACAAAACGTCTAAATTGAAAGAGCCCTTATGCTTACGTGTATGTGTGCCTACAGTACAACTTTTCAATTAATATTTAATAGCTAAATCGACTTAACCGTAAACACGAAATTTATTTCTTCCCGTGACCTATTTAGATAGAAAATCTGGACAGATGTTCAGAGAACCAAATTATTCTGATAAGATCAAAGGTAAATGTATATCTATAATTCGATACTTACGATGGTCCCTTTTTCTCCGGTTTCGCCGAAGTCTGTGGATTTAATTAAATAGGTAAATAAGAAATCACAAAACACTTGAGCGAAAGTTTTCATTTGGTACAGAATCTTTGATCAATTGATAATTAATTTGTGTCACTATTTGAATTTCGCATTTTGCTTACTTAGTTCGTTTTCTCAGCTTTCTAGTTTATTTTTTACTTCTTAGAAAGTAGACGATTGAGTTTTGTATCACTTTATGTTAATGGTAAAATTATTTATGTCGGCCTTATTTTTTTATCAAAAGTGACACGACTAAAAGGGCCAGCTTATGGTAAGCGACCACAATCACCCATGGATATAGACAAATCCGGACAGATTGTAGATGCGGTGCCAACCTATAGTGAAAATGTCTCTTTCGCGTATAACTTCTCCAGCACTTTACATCAGTACAAGTTCGGCTGTTTAACGGCACTACAAGCATGAAAGACTGTACTTTTCGGATGGTTCTACAATCCCTAAAAACACTTCAACAGTTATTAAGTAACTAGGACCATTTCCCATTAAGAGTTGTTTGCGCCGCATTGCTGTGTGTCAAGGAGGTGACAAAGCGAGGTCTTGCTGGAATGTCTACCGTAAAGTCCACCATTTTGACACACGGCAAAACAAGAATTTTATCGATTTTCATGATAATAAAAAATAGGAATACAACAACAATTTTATTATGAATAGCTAAACCGCTAAACCGTCTCCATGGAATTCGCTTTTTGATAATCCACGGAAACTGCATTTTTCCAAGATAAGGAACAGCCTTTGTGTTAATTTAGGATGCCAACTTCCTGATTACCATATTTCACCAAAATCTGTTCAGTAGTTTTTTTGCGAAAGAGTAAAGACATAGATCCACAGTTAGAAAATCACTACTTTTAAAAATAAGTAGGATTTTATGACATATTGCAGATTGAGCAAATTATTTCAATTTATTCTAGAGATAAGTATAACGCCATGTTATGATAGAAAATACTTACATGGGGATGAATGCGATATGACAGGTAATCGATTTTCGTCTGGATTTACCTGAAATAACAGAAAGATAGCCGTTATTAATGTGTTTAGCTTACCTTACACACATATTCTCTTTGGTAATTTGTTTGCACGACCGTAATGCAAGCAACTGAATTTAGACTGAACAATTTATCATCATCATCATCATCAGCCTATTTACGTCCCACTGCAGGGCACAGGCCTCCTCTCAGTATGAGAGGGCTTGGGCTATAGTTCCCACGCGGGCCCAGTGCGGATTGGGAACTTCACACACAGCGTTGAATTACTTCGTCGCTGTGTGTAGGTTTTCTCACGATGTTTTCCTTCACCGAATAGCTCGTGATAAATATCAAATTCGATATCGCACATAAATTCCGAAAAATTCAGAGGTGCGAGCCCGAGGTTTGAACCCACGACCCTCTGCTTGAGAGGCCACAGTTTGAACCGCTGGGCTACCACGGCTTTTACAAACAATTTATACAGAGAATTTATCTATCTAATCTAATAATTTTACTAGGCGCTATAGTTATGGAATTACTCCTCGGCAGATGCTAAGGTAAATAAAAGTTAACAACTACAATATATTTATCACACGAAAAATTACAAAGTCCCTATTTTTATTCTGAGTCTCAATTGAATAGCAACAAAAACAAAAGCCAAACGCTTTGAGTTTTTTATCTTTTCTGGTCAATATCAGTAACCAGTTACAAAAAAACATGCCGGTGATATTAGAGGAAAGGTTTTTCTCAGTGAAAAGCATAATTGTGCATGAGTATTAAAATCATATTGTGTTTTTGTTTTGTGTGATAATTTAATACTTGCAGCATAGAATTTTGTTTAATTTTATCAATTGTAGAAATAGTGTCAATTCCAAATAGATACATAAATATTATGTATCTTTAATTCTTTACAGATCTGAACCGCTCCAAATCGGTTCATATCTGACTGGCGAGATCTTTCAAAACACAGAGACGAGTGGAAAGAAAAAGGGGAGGCTTTTGCCCGGCAGTGGGACACCCTACAAGCTAAAAAAAAAACTAAAAAAAAAATCTTTACAGTGACATTTCTTCTTCTTAAAAATATTTTTGCTTATCAAAAATATCTAGAGATATATTTCCCGGAAAAAGAGTGTAATACAATGTGTGCCTTCCTTATAAAATTATGCCTGTAGATAAATACTTTGCAGAAAAAATCAGAAAATTCACGTAGCGATAAACCTATTTGAACCACCAAACAGCAAACAGTATAAATTTCATAAACACGAGCACAATGAACTAACTAGTGCAGTTCATGAACCAACAACATAATTTCCACGTTGAATTGCAATCCGCTTCCCCGACAAGCACAATCAATAAGCGAACTTGCACTTCATTGAAAATTCAACATTACACTAGTACTGCTTGACATAACACTCGAAGCAAGTGGTGGCAAGCGATGCAAATACAACCAATCTGGTAGTCGGTTTGGGCATTTGACATGGACAATTCGGTTGGTATTGGGGATTATTACTGTATGCGAGCCAGGGAGGCGTTAATTGGTCGTTGGTTGATTGTCGAGTAGGGATCTGTTGTGTGGTGTTAGTTATTGCAGATTGGCTAGTTCACTACCTATCTATAAAGTTCGTTTTCATCTTCCGAGTATTTATGAGGATTTCTAAAAGGTTTGACAACTTTTTTTGCTTTTCGGATGCAAGTTTCTTCATATATGTACTTTTTTCTTGATACCGGACTTTTTAGTTTTGCAGGTTCGACAAAACTCGCACCTTTTATTACATGCCATTGACTATTAACATGGATCAAAAAAAAATTGATAAAGTGTGTGAAATAGTTATGATTTTGTATTTGTAAAATTTTGTGTACCTACTCAGCTCTGCTTAGCTCATTTTGGGAAAACAGGCGTGATATATGTAACATACATACATACCTACCATGACTTCTCTTTCAAACTTGCTACGATCCTAACATACCTCTTTTGCTTCATCTACGTTCATTAATCTCTTCATACGTGTTTTTCAGTTCCGAGTACTCTTGACCTGACCTGTTCCTATAACTTCCGCGATTTGGTCATAGAATGTCCATCTAGGTATTCTCCTCCCAATGCACCCATCCAAACTCCCCGTATTGTTTAGTAAATCTTCTTTCATCCATCCTCTCTATATGACCAAACCAACTAACATCTAAGTACTTGGTAAATATTCCCCGATGTTCAAATTGCAAATTGGTTTCGTTGTAAAACATAAAACCGTTTTAATGCTGCCATTCCTAAGCCACGGAACCATTGTACAATAAGTACAAGTAGCAAAAATCAATTTGTTATGCCCGCTGCAGGAACCGGTTAAAAGGTTTCTGGCGTGGATACAAAAGAGGAGTATATTTTGTGCAGCCTTTTTGTTTCGCTGTGAGTAGCGCCGGTGACTTGTTTCTCTTGACCTAGGAGGCAATTTGTTTAGTAATCGCGCTTATGAATTTTGTTGCAAGTTGGTAAATTAGGTAGCTGAGACAAAATATGGCGTAGTTTTAGGCTGAGATTAGAAAAGTCGGTTGGCAGTGTGTATTTTTAAGGTTAATATTAGTTTTATTTATAAAATGTGAATAACAACCATGTAACTTTTCATGAAAGTAGGTACCTATAGATCAAAAAATATCCACCCACGAGTACGTCCTGAAAATTCGTTCGAAATAGATATCTTATCTTAAAATTTAACCTATGTGTGTAAAAAGAAGCAATGCTTATCATTTACTGTAAATGATTATTTAAACTTCAGGAAGTTTATCCATTGGCATGCGTTTTTATGCCTTGAGGATCACAATTGAAAGTAAATGTACTTTGAATTCTGCAATCAAAATGGTTTTAAATAAGTCTGGCGTGCATCATATTTGCAGTTAAGAAGACGTGCCTACCTATGTTTGCATAATTGTATATTATATTCTGCTTTGACTAATACCAAATTTTAGTTTTGGATCTTCAGCTTTTCCTTGTTCATCAATTGCTTGATATGCGCTGGCCGTCTACGCATTTTTTGAGCTGAATATCTCGACAACATTATCGCGACGTAAACCGCCTTCTAGACCGTAACAATAAATTGGCTCGGGATTCCCATATTTCCCTAAATAACATGGAAGGGCCGGGCCCCCACCAATCATTCGGGCGGAACCGGCAGGTAACCAAACCTGCATTCATATTTAATGCAAGACTCATTTGAATAGTTCTGGATATTCTTATCTCGGCTTACAGTCGAGTCACGCCCTCGGGCACTCTGTTCAAGCCTAGATAGTCTTCGCGATACATATAAATAATTCATACGATAGAATGCTGTCGATATTGAAACAATCCGCTCTCGTATGCCTTTTCGGGTGTTTTCGGATTAAGGGGAAGCGAGTGAATCGACTCGGATATGTGGGAATCAGGGCGCGGTCTTATTCCGGAGCGGGGGCTGAATCTTAAGCCGCGAAAGGAATTGAATGTGATGTCTTCTTCTCTTTAGAAATATGGGGCTACGGGGTTTCGCTGCTTTAAATTGCGTAAGGTCTTTTGTTTTTCGACAGGAAAGGGGTGGTATCTATTAGAAGGCTGTTTATCTCGTCTTGTTTTCATGCGTGAACGTGTTTAGACTGTTTAGGTTTGTGTTGAGTTACGTCATGTGAGATTCTGTACATTGTTTTCTAGAGCCGGCGTGAGTTTGTTGCTTATGAACTTAAATCGATCATACTTTACTATATTTAGCGTTTTATATTATGGATAAAATTGCTATACAAAAGTAGAAAACTTAATTATGAACAAAAATTTAAAGGTTTATACAATCTGAGACGTTTGTTGCCATGACAAAGAAGAATGGCCTAATGCCATGAATCTGAATTTGCACGACAATTAAAGCCGTAAAAAAGTAATTACATTTTTCAAAGCAAACTTATTACTTAATACCAGTCCAGAATAAGCCCTCAGCGTCGCCCGCACATTTGCTTTTATCAACGACTTCACGCCATATTACATTATACCACGTAGTTGTTTATTTTTCGTGGAAATTTTCGCTCGGAAGGGATAACCAAGTTTTTGCCGGAAGATTCCTTTTGCTTGTCAATTTCGTGGTGAGGTGGGCGAAATAGTTCCATTCTCTGGACGTCCTGCTTGAGTAGGGATGTGAGTGGTTGTATTATTTTATTCAATCATAGCTCGGGTGCTAGGAAATTATTGTTCTTCTCTAACGTTTATTATTGCTATTATTATTTGAGCCTGTGTTTTTCCAATGCCGAGTAAACGCCTCTCCAAGATTTCCACAGTTCTCAATTTTTCACCGCGAACCGGGTTTTTGAGCCACTTGCCACTATTCGCAATTTAGACGTGTAATCAATGATCGATGTGACCGACTAGATGTTCGCTATTGGATTAGTATTACACGACCAAGTTACAAGCATTGGTAAGTGGCTCATTCAATCCTGGTTTGCGACTGTACCTACTCAAATTCTGCCCTTAAACTAAACTTAATTAATACGAATTTGTCCTGGCATACCCAAAGACGAACAAAATGACATACGCATAGTAATAAGGTAAAAGGGTGATAGCCAAACAACCAAATTTTAGATGTCAGTCACTAGGATAGCATGAATTCAGATAGCGTATTCGTAACATCCCATCAGACGTTAGTTGGGATCAAATATCAGCCTGATTAGCTTCCGGGCGTTTGCCGGAACATATCTGTTTGATTTATTATGCCTCACGTCTAATGAGCCATCCGGATTGTCTGATTCAGATCCCAAGCGCTGTCCCTACACGGCATTGTGCTCTTAGATAGATATGAGTGTATCGATAGAACAACACAAATTAGAAATTACACAAGGATCGTCATTAAACAAAATAACTGAAAGTAGACAGGATCCCCCGATGATTTGTACTTAGTTTGTCAAAGTAACTCAGTAACATTAAACATTCAAAGTAAAATAAAATTAAAGTTAAAAACTTTAACAGTAATAAAACAGCGAATCATACAACGTAGGGAATAAAACCCAAATGAATGTAAATTTTAATTGTAAATAGAAATAATTATATAACAATAATTATTAAGAAAACTCCATAAATAGGTAATTGTAAGACAAAACCAACTCTTACTGAAATATTAAACCTTTAAAGGTTATTTTGCATTCGCCATTTTCGTCAGTATCATGGTACAAGATGACTATTTCGCGTTCTGTAGCCACTTCGATCACATTTTTCTGGTTTCAGTTAAGAGGAAAATAGTGAAAGGTTGCTAGCCTGTCGTCTAAAATATACCTACCTTAACCTATAATGGAGAAGTGTAACTCTGTGTATGCCCAATAAGTATGTTGTTCAAATATTTAATACGTCCTAAATGTAAGTTATTATTTCTTTACCTAACATGAATTTGGTCCACAAGTTGAAACATAACTATTAGTTCGTGTTTTTTCACTGAAAATAAATAATTACTTAACCCTCTTTCCACCCCAAACATTTATAATCCATTCCTTGTCATCTTTTCGTTACCTCTATACGTGTAATAAAACCACGAACCAAATTCGTGTTCTGATTAATGTATAAGCTTAAGCGGATGACAAAAATACATTTGAATATTTTCCCCTAGGGTGACGGCACCAGTTATGGACGGTTTAAGTTGACAAGCACCAGTGATGGACACTTCATTCATAATTTAAAGACCATAGAGTTGTAAATTGATTGTTGTAAAACAAATGACTTTTCCTTAGTGGGTAGTAAATAAGAGTCATTGTCCATTACTGGTTCTATGTCCATTACCGGTGCGGTCACCCTAAGATGTTTCTAAAAAATCCACTAAAAACATCTTCTGAGAACTAAACTACTTCTTGATTATTTGCAGTGAGTGACGTAAGCTTAAGTGGAACGCTTCACATGAATACACAATACTTTTTTAATGGTAATGACAACACACGGGTATTCGTTTGGAAATGAATTGTAAATACTTTGTACATACATACATACATATCGTCACGCCTCTTTCCCACAGGGGTAGGCAGAGACTACTTTGTTCCACTCGCTACGATCCTGACATACCTCTTTTGCTTCATCCACATTCATCAATCTCCTCATACATGCTCGTCGGTTTCGGGTACTCTTGACCTGACCTGTTTCTAAAACGTCCGCGATTTGGTCACGGAACGTCCGTCTAGGTCTTCCCCTCCCACTGCACCCATCCACATTCCCCGTATAAATTTGTTTTGTCAGTCTTCTTTCATCCATCCTCTCTACATGACCAAACCAGCTAAGCATACTTCTTTCTATTCTAGTCACTACATCTACTTTCACGCCAGCTCTTTCCCTTATCACACTATTTCGTATTCTGTCTTTCAGTGTTACACCTTCCATACTCCTTAACGCTCTCATTTCTACTGCATTTATTCTACTTTTATGCTTCGTTTGCCATACCCAACTTTCACTACCGTATATTAGTGTTGGAACAAGCACCCCTCTGTGGACAGCCAGACGCGCCTTTTTCGACACCTTCTGGCTGCTCACGAAGGCGCGCAGCGCTCCATTGACTGTATTTCCTGCATTCACTCTTCTTTCAATATCACTTTCACACTTACCGTCTTTCGTAAACGCCGATCCCAGGTATACAAACTCTTTTACTTGTTCTACATTCTCACCCGCAATCATAATCTTACATTCTGTCCCGCAATCATCTTTTTCAAACACCATAACTTTCGTTTTGCTAACATTAACTTTCATACCTTTCCTTTCTAATGCATCACATAAAATGTTAACCATCCTCTGCAACTCCTCCTCCGACGATGCAACCAACACTTGGTCGTCAGCGTATAGGAGGCATTTGATGGTCAACTCCCTCATTTTTAGTCCACAGTCATAACTCTTCAAATCATTCAAACATGTATCCATGAATAGGTTGAACAGCCAAGGTGACGCAACACATCCTTGTCTAACACCTCTTTCGATGTTAAACCAGTCAGTATACGCCCCGTTTATCCTCACACAAGCACTAGAATCCTCATAAAGAGATTTTAGTGCTCGTATTAGATTGCTGTTCACCCCATGCATGGCTAATGCTGACCACAACTCGTTCCTCATCACCCTGTCATAAGCCTTCTCCAAGTCGATGAATAAGCAATATATCTTTTGGCCTTTGGCCATGAACTTTTCGGCTATGCACCGCAAGGAGAAGACCTGATCCGTGCATCCCATCCCCTTTCTAAAACCCGCTTGTACATCCCATATTTTCTCATCAGTTTCTTTCATTACTCTTTCAATCAATACTTTTGCATACAGTTTGCCGACAACGCTGAGAAGACTTTGTAAATACTGTAATTTTACTGTAAGCAATATATCTAAATTCAACTAGCTAAATTCTATCTAAATTTGACTACCATGTTTAAAGTAAAATAAATAATTTCATTTCATAGCAAAAGTAGATTATAATCCATTTCCGTGAATGTCGTAAGAGGTTTTAGGCGACAGGCTCGCAGCCTGTCACTACTATACTTTTTTTTATACCAAAAGTATGCTAAAAGTGGTGCCTTGTCTATAGTAACGTTTAGTGTGATGAATTTAAGAGGATAGGAGTCGCGCCACTTCTCGATACAAACGTAGTCCCCTGTTTTCTCCGTGAATAATGACATTAGAGCAAAACATTTTTTTTTTTTCATTAAATTTGTATCTGTTGTGGCTATGCCCCTACGATTTGCTTTTATCGATTTTCTAAATTTTTTCATTTTTTTCATTTAGAATATCGATAAAAACAAATCGTAGAGGCATAGTCACAACAGATACAAATATAATGTAAAAAAAGTCTTTGCTCTAATGTCATTATTCACGGAGAAAACAGGGGACTACGTTTGTATGGAGAAGTAGTGCGACTCCTATCCTCTTAAGGTAATACCGCTTCCGGCTCCAACTTACACCCTATTCCAACGAACAATTCTAAGTGATCCACAAAAAGTAAACTTAATGATTCCAGTCACGAAAGCTGTTTCACTAAAATCAGTCGTCACACTGATTTTAATAAATTATTAGTGTGCCGTTAACGATCGTTACATCTTTACCTTAAGCTCGTTATTCACTGTTTCGATTATGGGCTTTACCCAATCGATGGTTTCAGCATCGTGATTAAAATCGACTATGACAAATTTAGTGTCAAGAGGCTCGCATTATCAAGAATATTAATACGTTCTTTTATGACAATAAATGTTTCGAATGTATAATTATGTTTGGTAATGTGTTGTCGGATTTAGAACAACACCTTTTCATTTATTTCGGAAACTATTGTACTTCTTGACGTAAAACCCAAAAAATATTCCAGCAGTGGTCACGAAACGTGAAATAGTCATGGTTTTCTGTCTAAAGCGCTTCGCATGCTTTTTCTACTCCATTTGGAAAAACAGGCTTGATATATGTATGTATTTCTTGTCCTTGCTTTCTTAGCATTTCAAAGCGTGAGTTGACTCCCGCGTGAGATATACTATATCTGGCACTATGTTACTAGAGGTATTGATGTTACTAGAGGTATCAGAAAATAACAGGCAACCAATTATTGCCTTCAGTTCATTTCTGTAGGTATTTCTGTACACAATCGCCAACAAAACAAGTGCGTTAGTCCGTTACCTTATCAATCAATCAATGACTTTAACATTCATGAATCCACCTTACGGAACACGTCTATACAAGTATTGAATACAATGGCGCCGGCAGCCAGTTCCGGCGAGGGTCTGTCTTCAATGGCCTTCTCGAGGATAATGTGTCTCGTGGTTAGGGATAGCCTAACCCAGGGATTGCAAACCTTTTCCGATACACGTGCCATTTTTTAGGAAACTAATGATATTATAGCTATAACGCTCCGTCAAATGATATTATCGAACGAAACTAATACTACTCAAATGGAATTAAGTCTGTCGAGTTAAATATTTATTAAAAATTGTAATTATTCCCATTCCCCCTTTCTTCCTTTGGGTGCTGTAAGAGTCGACTCTGGGAAAGGGTTAATGTATTGTGGGCGAGATGGGCTACCAACCTATCACTGCAATACCACGTTTAACCATCTGGTTACCCTGAAATTGCTAAACGTGGCGCTGGATATTTGAATTCATGTGCTCTGGCTACCCCGCTGGGGAGTACAGGTGTGAGAATACGTAATTTACAAGAATTCATCTAGATATTTTCATCTCTGATAGATTCGTCTGTACTGTATCATTCGGCGAGCCTGAACAATTTTGCTGCGTACCAAGGTTGGCAAAATTTGCCATCCCTGGCCTAACCGATATCCAATAGAAATGGGCTTGTGTTCATATTAAAGTGTTCTTACGATGTGACTTTAAGGGAAAGGTTGGAAACCTCGAGATTTGGTTTTGAGTGCGGGATCGAGCTTAAGCGGGCTTAACAGTTATCGTTAGGTGAATGGTTTGTTATGATTTGTAAAAGGATCTCAATTTATGTGTAATTGAATTTGAATATTCGAAGAGTAATATTGTGATATAGCCTTTTCTGCAAATATAGAAGAGTTTATGGTCTATAACACATTATTATAGTTAGACAAGATGTCCCAAAGAATAGTATCCAGCGAAAGGCCAGCCTCAAGGGGTATCCGAATCACCCCCATGTACGTACAAAAATTACAAAACAATTAAACTCGTAAACTCCAAAAAATTGCGTAACATACATGGGGTGATTTGGATAATACCCCTTAGTGTGGTCTAACTCTGGACTTTCGCTTGACAATATTTTTTGAACACACTGTATATTATGTATGTGTAGTTTATAGAAAGAGCATGAAAGGTTCAAAGACAACGCAAAGTTGTACAACGTACAGACAACAAAAAAAAAATTAGGCGGTAAAAGGAATTTTACAAACAATTTCGTATCTACATCACAGGCTCGCACCACTTGACTAGCTGCACCGAAAGCGTATTCCAAATTTGAAATATTTTTCTTCTTTCGATCATCATCCGCATGTTCTATGATTTATGGTAGTAATCGATTTTATATGATGATGCTCAGCTACCATGGTTTGAAAATGTTGGCTATGTTCTTAATGCGTCTGAATCTACAGTAGGGACGATGATATGGATGTATAAAAATATTATATGTAAAACTGTAAAATGATTAGTAATCAGCTTAGCTTAATTATAAATAGTCTGCTATGCACTCGTGTAGAAAAACGTGGTTAACTTCTCTTTATAAAAAACAAATTGCCTCAAAACTCCAGACTTATATCAAAAAGCGTTTAATCTCTTCAAAAAACCTGTTTTGTATTTGGCAGCACACAACAGAACCGCTTTTCTCATTAAATCGATGATTAAATTTTTCAAGCGCCGCTAAGCTTGTTTCTAGCTAAAATTTCAGCCAGCTACGTTCAGAATACATAATCCTAGTTGCCATGCCTTGCCAATGTGCCAACGTTTATTATTTGGCAGCAGACTTATCGCCCCAGACCGCGCCAGACTCGTTGCCTTGCTTGTTTATATCGTTGTCAGTCAGGGAATATCCCGCACAAAGAATAAAGGAGGCAGGAAATAATAGAAGTGAAAAGTATGCAAATGAATTTGCGGTGCGGTGATAGGTATGACGTGGAAGATGGTTTACCTACTGGAATTTAAAGTTTCATTGGAAGCGATTTTTTGGCCTTTTGTTAAAAATGCTTGAAAAGGTCAAGTCTTATTAAATTGGATAAAAAAATATTTTCGAAAACAATAATATTATTATTGAATGGACAATTTACTTCATTTAAAAGTATAACATTCCACAAAAACATTGATGAATAAAGCATACCCCAGGACTCGAACCCGGATTATGCGGTATTTGCAAATCTGTTCTATGTTATGTTGTATGGTTCTCTTAAGTAACACAGAATTACTAGCATCATGCTTCGGTTTAAGATCATAATACTTCTAAATTAATATAATAGAGATAATTATTATGCGATTTTAATAACAAATAGTTTGTGTTGTGTACACGATAAATATGGGACCCATATTTTGTCAGCATAGCGTGATCAATAACGAAATTGCCACACACCAACCCGCATATTGCAGTTGTCCGTACAAAAAAAGCAAAATTATATCACAAAGTCTCCCAGCTACCTTTTCCCAGGCTGCAGACTTGGCTATAAATTTCTGCGGTGCCACAAAAAGGAAATGAAGTGTGAGCAAAAAAGGTGGCACGAGATACAATAAACTAGCATGAATTTGTTTCGGCCGCAGTCAGTCGTCTTAGACCGTTTCAAAACAAGAACCGTGTTATTCTTTAATTGTTTCCTTTTGCGTGCAGCTTAATTTTTGCGAGATCTGCATTTCAAAGAGTTCACTGCTCTCAAAGCGAAGCTCGTCCGTACGAGTGTTCGTGGGGCAAAAAGGTGTATTTGACTCGTGCACGTAGGAACGCCGCATTTTCTGTTTGATAAAGAACTCCATCGCTGACTATTCAACTTACTTCACGCGGAAGTATTTTTTCTGCACTGCGTTCTTTGTTTTTGTAAAACTTTGTGGACATTTTAAATGAATACTTTTAATGTTACTGGTTGAAATGCTACGTGAAACAAGCTACTTTTAGTGACACATTATTTTAAATTTTATCTTTTACGAGACTAATAGTAATACTAGTAGCAATTATGCAAATTATTGTGCAGAATTGTGAATAAGACACTTCTTATGACATATTGTTTCTTTTTATTCACAATTCTTGACAATATTATCAGACGTTCCGTAACCAAAACGCGGACGTTTAGAAACAGGTCTAGTCAAAAGTATCCAAAATGGAGGAGCATGTATGAAGAGATGAATGTGAATGAAGCAAAAGAAGTATGTCAGGATCGTAGCAAGTGGAACAAAGTGGTTTCTCCCTACCCCTGTGGGAAGGAGGCGTGACTGTATGTATGTATTATCAGACAACTATGTAGAATCGCCAATACGAACAAACAACAATGGCATAAGTTTCGAAAAACGAATGTTCTGCTTCACTCTATACCAGAAAAAATTAAGATCAATTTGAGTAAAAATAATACTCACAGCTCGATGTGTAACAAAAGATGTTCGTCCTTGCAGTCTTGCGCTGATCTTTGCTGGAGAGTCCTCATCTTCTCTCCTCGGGTCAAACCACCCGAAGGCTGCTCCCACCACCAGTACAGCACCAAGCACCATCAGAGCCAGGAATCCACCAATCGCAGCTTTAGTCGCTTGAGATATCACCATCGCCATCTTGGATATCACTTATCACCTCAACGTCATTATTTGGATTCAAGTCGTCGTCGGTCTCTATTTTTACATTTCATAAGTTCGCACTCTTTTGTTTAGTTTTGGCATCATTGTTTATAATTGTTTTACTGGAAATAACACTGATGTTAGTTATTAAGTGAAGATTCCATTTAAGATTTTATTTCCCGTGTGGTGTCGGGTTTGGAATAACGCGACTAAGAGGCGAGGAAATTGGTTAAAGTTTAGGCGACAGTTAGCAGCCTGTCACTATGATAGCTCTCAGTAAAGCTAAAATTATGCAAAATGTAGCTACGAACCATGAAATAATCAAACGTACGTCACGCCTATAATTTAACGATAGTCAAAACCATGATTATTCTATGTTTCGGATTCTCTTTTAGCATAATTTTAGGTTTTGTATAAGATAAAATGGTGATAGATGAATATAAGATATAAGATGTGTGAATATAAGATGTGTATAAGATAAAATCCCGTGTGGTGCCGGGTTAGAATAGCACCTCCCCCTTTCTTCCCGTGGGTGTCGTAAGAGTCGACTCTGGGAAAGGGTTGTGTATTGTGGGCGATGGGCTAGCAACCTGTCACCACAATAATATCACGTTTGACCATCTGGTTACTCTCAAGTTGCTAAACGTGGCACTGAATTTTTGAATTCATGTGCTCTGCCTACCCCTCTTGGGAATACAGGCGTGAGAATATGTATGTATGTATGTAAAATGGTGACTTGTTAGCCAGATGGATACCTAAATCTATTTCCTTCCACGGAAACAATGAAGATGAGTTATCCTGAACAAATTGAAAATGGAGCGGTCATATTTTGTATGGAAACGTAGTCCCCTGTTTCCTCGCTGGATATTACCCGTAGAACAATGATTTTTTGCATCAACAATCAAATGATTGATTAGCATGTTCCTATGTTTTCCTTTTTTTCTTTATTGAATTATTAAAAGAGATATTAACCTTCAAAAACATGAAAAATTGGCAAGTTTTTTCCGTTGTGTTCAAACCTCTAGAAACCAATTTTAACACAATTATATCAAAATATAAGAACATAGAAACACAGTTATGACATTTTTTAAACAATTAATGAAAAAACATATTTAATCGGTTTAGTTTTGGAGAAGAAATCAGGGGACTACGAAACGTTGTTTTTGGATAATTTTCATAGGTATTTTCGGTCCGAGCTGTAGTTGTTCTTATCGCACTCGACGTCGTCTGGGTAGGTCACGGCGCGACAGCAATAGATTTAGCAAATACCTATTTTTCAATTCCTTCGACCGGCATATTTCCTCTTAGTTGAATGCATTAGAAATGACACGAGTTGAACTTTGATGCAGAATAATGTCGCAAAATAATAAAACGGGATTATTCGTCAGCGTTCCAGTAAAACTGTCTGTGCATTCCACAGCTGAACAGTTTGCGTACACAAAGAAAGTCGAAAGAGGGACAAAGCTGCGCCAACCTATTGAATGCAAGGCACTCGATAACCCAGATACCCATTATAAAGGGTAAATAGGCGTTAAACGTGACAAAGAAGACGTCGCCACGGGAACATAATTGTACGATACATAACACCCGTGATAAGCAAAGTCATTGTTTTCGATTGTGTTTCATAAGCTGACTCGGCCGGGGGTATTGTCCGTAAGCGTTTTGGTTTTGTGAGGGTGATTAATTGAAAACCCTCATCTGATTTGATTTGTTTTGCTGTAACTTCAGCGGTTGTAATGCGAGTGGCCGTTCCATTAATTAGCTTTGCTAACACGCCACTCGACATGAATTGCGAAACTACGTCAATAACGGGTTCCTGGGACGAAACTGAAAGTTGGCGGTGATGATTGAAAAGTTGATGGGAGGTACACAAAAACAACATCAGGTCGATGCTGTAGGTAGTATATCAACGTAATAAAGATTATATTTGAACTAAGATGATTATTTTTTAATTATTTACACTTTTACAAATCTTTTGTGGATTGCTTTTATATGTATGACATAACTTTTACCCATTTACTTATTTGATTGTTGTACGACTTCGACATTTTCACATAAATGTAGTGATACTTTCGAAGAAAAGGATTAAAAAGGTCTGTAGTGGATGAAACACGACCATTTTATTATGATTATTTCCATGAAAATAGAAACAATTTGTTAACTGGACCTGAACCAACCAAAAAACAAAGAAGTAGGTATCACTTATTAAAAAAATACCTCTAAATAAATTAATATTATACAAAAACGGTACAAGTGTCAACTATAATTTCATTACTGTTGGAATGAAAAATAAAGAAAAATTATACCATTTATTCCGTGTCATTCATATCCTACTAAGCCTTAAATTACAAAAATAGCCCTGACACTTAAATTGGTAAAGAATCTTAAATATTTGTGCCGCTCATAATAATCAGCCTGCCCCGTTAAGAAGTATGAGCATGATATTTGTGTATGCAGAAGTTGAAGCCATGAAAGTCTGGTAAATTGAAACACAAAACAAACTTTTTTATATTACGGCCGGACTAAGAAGGGGATGCAAAGGGATTTTTTGATGGGAATACCCTGTCTACCTTTATAATTAATCTTCACATAAAAACTTCGCTCGAAACCCCAACTCAAAGCGAAGGCGTAAACTGCTATCAAAACTTTTCAGGTATTTAAGATGGAGGGTTCGTTTGGATTAGTGTTGAATTAACATTAAAATGTTACATTTAAGCAAAGTTTCTATTGGATTCCAATAGCTAAATATAACTTGGTGAAGCGCTTTAGATATTCAAATTTAATTATGATTTCAAATGCATTTTTATAAGTGTTACAAATTTAAATTTTTAATTATGTTATTTTATAAAAATGTAGAGATCTCGGCAAAACTTACTATTGCATCAAATTTTTAGTATTATATTTATACAGTAAAATAACAACACAGTCACGCCTGTGTTCTCAAAACACGTTGCGTAGTTCCTTCTAGCACAAGTTTAGATGAATGAGGTATTAATATAGTGACAGGTCGCTAGCCTGTCGCCTGAAACATTTCTAAACCTTTTTTCTTAGTGCTTGTACTGTATATTTTTCTTTTAGTTCCGTTCACGTTGTTTCATGTCTCATGTTATTACCTACAACCGAGAATTTACTTATTAATTTTAATGTTAAGTAGACATAACAAAGTATTTCAAATGATTCGCAAATGTTCTAAAATAGATTCGGTACTGAGAAAGGCCATTGTAAAAACAGTCTACCGTCGCTTTTGAAACACACAATCTAATTAGAAATCTAAAAAAGTAACGTAAGGGCGTCTCAAACAACTGCTGTCGAAAATAAATTTCGAAAAGCCCCTGCGTGACTGTCCCGTATCGGGTTTAGAATAACACCTCTCCATTTCTTCCGTGGATGTCGTAAGAAGCGACTAAGAAAGTACGTTTAGGTTTTTTTTTGGGCGACTTGTCACTATACTCTAAACCCAACGAAACTTTATGCGAAGCGTGAAATAGATAGTCATGTTTTTGAAAATGTTACGTTTCGTGCGCTCTGCCTACCTCATCAGGGAATACAGGCGTGATGTATGTATATATGAAAGAGCCCCTAATTTAGTCTGAACCTACAAAAATCATCCCCAACGATTTTCCTGCACTCCAGTTGTTCTCAAATGAACACTTACCTTTAAACACGGCAAGAGATTGTACAAAACGTTACCTTGGGCTTCATAAGCTTAATTAGGACAGGTGAATTATCTCACGCACGACGAAATACAAATTCGTGGAAACTGGAGTAAATGAAAAAGACATTCAGATGTGACGATTTTAATTAACTAATTAACGAAAGCCGGGAATAGGACAAACAAAAGTCTAGACTAGAAATGAATGAAGATAGAATTAAAGGAATTAATCGAATGGGCGTAAATTAAAAAGGATATCGAGTTGTAGTTGAAAATTATAAGGTTTGTGAAAATGTATGTTTGTTTATGATTGTAACTTGAAAAAATCTGGAACACAAACTTCAATCTTATTTAAGAACACATCAAAGTGACGTGCGATGAAGCTAGTGAGAATTGAAAGGAGGCTGTCAGACGTTGGATGGAATTAGGTAGATTAGATAGATACCAAATTATTATAATCGATTATAATAATAATACTTAACGCGTTAAATAAACTAAGGCACCGACGATTCACGAAGTTATAATTAATGAATACATTTTTGCGCGAAAGAAAATGTAGGACGAAGAATTGGGATAAGCATAAATGAGAAAAGATTTTTCGAGATGAGATGCCTCAATATGGATATTAAATCAATCCCTGGATTCTGTCGTCTTGTTTCTTGTTTTAAGTTTAGTGATTTTCTTTTAGTGATTTGTTCACAATTCCACAAAAAGCAAAAAGTTCAAACGTTTCATCGGAAAGGTTCCGATTGCTCCAGAAAGAGAAATATTTGTATGGAGCAAAAACGTTTGTTTTCTTTTTATGAAACCTACTTACTGTTAAGTTTATTTTTATTGAGGCATTTTTCTGCCGTGTTTTCGCTTCCATATTATTTTTATTATATATTTTTATTGTTCGTGTGCGATGGCGGCGGCGCAAGGAAAGCTTTTTGTGCAATAAAGAAAAATAATCCTTTAGTTATGGGCACGGTAAAAAGTTGTAAAGCGTGTGAAAATTACCTATTTCTCGCACTGTTAGAAATTCATGGCGTGTACGGTAAAGAAGTAACACGATCTCTGAGGGTTGCCTAATTACAAATACGAGTAATAGCTGTTTCTCGGCTCTTCCGCAATGGTGATGTTCTTTCCTTCCTGTTATTTTTTTTTTCATAAAGTTGTGCAGAAGTCAAAACAAGCAAGGAAAATATTTTTTTTCAATTAAAGACGCCATGTGGAATAGCAGGTTGCCTTTATAAGCTTGCTGTAATACCTATAATATTAGACCCTGTAATATACCTGTAATATTAGAAGTCATAGTCATAAGAAATTTAGTAATTTAGTTTTTCCAAACAAATCTAAAAACGTAATTTTAACTAAGCCAACTTGATACTCCATTTTCACTTCAAATCAGCTAAGAAACGTGCCGTTTCATTTTGTCAGTAACCTCGCTTTAACCTTATGTATACAGATTACGTCTTCCAGATTGTTTTTGGAGTTCTTTAAGATTAGCATGTAAAATGGAAGTAACAGCTATTTTTACCTGCAGAAGACGACACCCAAGTGGCATAATATTACGGAGCCCGCAAAACATCTCGTTCTCGTAATGTAAAAAAAAAGTGCCATAATCTATTTTATTCGCAGTCTTCCTTACGTTAACACAATAAAGTACAATATAAAGGACAGTTTTTGCGGAGGATTAAGAATAAAGCGCGACCTTTGAAAATATTTCTTCATAAACGATGGTATTACTGCGTTGTGTAATACTTAGGCGCGTGGTATTATTGTTCTCTTCTTGTCATGTCTTTATTTCTGGGTGGATTACACCAGCCAGTATTACCGTTTGTTGGTAGATGGGATTAGTATTTATCAGTTTGCAGAACGATATGTGGTTTCGCTGGCATTTTCATACCAGATTTTTATAGATGGATACAACACACCTGTACTTTCAAATGGGGCAGGCTGAGCACACGAAACGTTTTTATTGTCAAAACGTTATGATGTCAACTGTGAATAGTTCTATAGTGGATGAGGAACATAGAGGATAGAACCTATAGAGAAACAATGTTCGCAACCCCGGTCCGCAAATAGTTTGTTGATTTCAACATACTAAACGTCACCGTCACTGTCACAGAAAATGTACAGAGCCAATAACCGTAGAGAAAAAGGCACTAGCGTTACGCGCGATCTTGGACCGGCCAATAAGAGCACAGCGATCACTTCAATTGTTTTGCGGAGTAATTTCCGAACAACCAAGATGACATTAGTACTCTATAGGTTCTATCCTCAATGATGAGGAATTACTTAACACTCTTTCGCTGCCGAGTGTAGAAGTAGCTAAAAGTTTTCATAAGTTGACACAATAAAATCAAAACACAACTGTTGGCACGATACAAAAACAAAACGGTAACTTCAATACCAGTGAGAGCAAGTCCCATGGCGACACTATTGACCTCACGTGTTTCAATCGATACAGTTGTTGGTTTAGAGAAGTTGGTCGTTATTTGTTTGTTTGTATAACGGGACCAAATAAAACTCAGCAACGGATTGGATTGGTTCGTCAAGAATTCTGTCCGCCACGAACGGGTTGGAACGCTAAAGGAAAAGTTTTCTATGACTTCAGTACCCTTTAATTACAATCTGGTTTTTAACCGCCGGCATTTCTTAATTAGTTCAATGCTGTGGTTATAAAGTTGCATAGTGGACGAGTCTATAATTATACTTAAAAAATCTTAATAATCCGCTCGTTAGTTATACCATGTTATATTACCATAAACAACTTTCCGATACTTAACGGTAGATTCTTAATTTTGTGCAATTTTCAGCTTAACGTCACCTATTTATGCATCTTTAGAATAACATTTTAACTGACATGATATAGGCAAGTATCAATGCCATAAGAGGTAAGCAATGAAGTTGTTTATGCTAGGTATATTTTAGGCGAGGTTCTAGCAACCTGTCACTATTGTACGGTCAAGGCTTTTAATTCATGAGCCACCATAGAACCTTTTCAAACAGAAAATTATTACGATTTCCCTTGATAATTAATGAGATGTCACTATGACGTTTACTGTGAATTGGTTCCATGGTGTCTCATGAATTAAAGTCCTTGACTGTACCTCTTAACTTAAAGCCTAAAAATATCCTAAGCAAAATATGTAAGTAACAGGCTTTGAAACGTGAAAAGGTCATGGTTATTATTATGTACAGTTTCGTGTGCTCTGCCTGCAGTGTTTTGAAGTGCAAGCGTGATATTAAACAATCCTTGCAAACGAATGGCTTTAGCAATCAAACATACATACAATATTTTTCTTCCATAACGTCTACTCTCAAAATGTACTAACATAAAATGATAAGGACGCCTTTAAGAGCACTCAATCCAAAATTTCAAAAGTGAATTTAAAATTTAATTAAGCGTTGGATGAGGTATTGATCGGTAAAGAAGTGATTACATCAGCCAATCGAGAACTTAATAGAGCGTGTCTCTTCGACAGTACTTGCGAGAGGGCTCTGGAAGTGAACGATCTTTTTTCATCCAAGAAAGTGACGAATAAAACTGCGAGTAGGTAATCTTAAAAGTAGCGATTAAATTTTGAGAAGTCTCAATTGATTTTTTACTTGGGAAAAGAATCTTGGATCGCTGATTGTAACGCTGGTTACACTATTGAAAAGGCTTTCGTTGAAAACCAATTTAAGCAAGGACAATGTTGTGTGTGAAGATCAACCTGAGCGTGAGAAGTACAGCGCAAACCCTCTCATACTTGAGATACTTGTGCGCAGCAGAAGGATGTATTAAAATGGGATTTTTTGCTTTGGTGTGGGAATAGAATAAAACCTCTCTATTTCTTTCATGGATGTTGTAAGAGGCGACTAGAGGATTATGTTTAAATATGCTTTAGGCGACAGGCTTGAAAACTTGATTACCTCAAAACACATCGAAATATGCACAAAATCGCAGACTTCGGTAGAAATTAATAAAGTCATACAAACTTTATCCTCTTAAGCATGCCAAATCCCGACCCCAATAAAATTATCGAATGCGGTAACATTAGCCATAAGACATGCCTTCCAACATGAAACAAATAAACTCCGCCTAATTCATCGCACAAAAATCGAAACGTAACAAACTTAATTCCTTTCCTCAGCACAAGACATGAACCATCAAAACAACGCACTCAGCACTGCCATGTTACAATTACACGACGGAACAAGAAGAAAACGATTCGTCAGCTAGGACCCTCTAGTCCCCTAAAACTGTCATCAACACAAACAGAGCACTCGTAAAAGTCGACACCGTTTGGCCAATCGATTGGTGCAAAGATCTTTGCGGTCAACAGCGCGGCAATAATTTAGCTTCTTATCTCTAACCCGATCCTTCAGGACTTGGATGCTATCCGGACAGGATTACGCTATTCCAAGAATGGGACGATTCCGGTGGAATTGGACGATGCAAATTTTTGGACGGATTGCGAGTGGCAACGAGTTTGGATCGCCTTTAAGGTTTCTATGAGATCGGGAAACAAAGTTGCGTGCGGTCTGAAAGCAGAGTTTTTGCCAAAGTTAACAGACGTTCGCGGAAAATTAGGAATAAGTAAATTCCAAAATAAAGTCATTTAAGTATTGCAAACAGAACAAATGAACAATACACAACAATAGCGTAAAATTATTGAAAACCTCCTCTTTTTTGAAGTCAGCTAAATAGGAAATATCAGGTGGTCCTAGTGGTTATCGTTAATTATCTATAACTAACTGATGCTGGCGGTTTTGACTTTGATGTTTTTTCATTCAGACTAACAGTCTGTTAATATAGTAACTCCTAACTTGAAACCTGAAATATAAATGCTAGAAGTGACCACAGATTTGTTTATGTAGCGTTCGTGAACTCAGTTTACCCCAATTGAGAATACAGGCATGATGATGTATATGTTTTTTTCATGTACATACATAATATTATGCGAATCTTTCTCTAAGGTCAAATTTTACAAAGACAAAATGGTAAAAAAAGATATATGCAGTTACTTAAGCAGAAGAAAAGATTCCGATGAATTAAGAGCCTCCTCTATTATCGAAATCGGTTGAAATAGACATTAAAACTAAAATACATTTTATAAAGATCTTTTCCTAGACTTTCCAGTTCCTGAAAATTATCAGCCACTAAATGTTTAAAAACAAAATGTCAGATGTTTGTTTTTACTTTATTATTTACTGTAACGCTTTGAATTTTATTCATTAGCAACTTCCATTTTATTTCAAAGACAAAGTTGTAGCTCTGTGGGTAACGTTTCCTAAAAGTTTACTGAGGGAGGATATCCTGCACTTAGCACTCGAGATATAAAGACCGGGGCTTGAGACTAACTTGCTTATAATATACAAAAAATAACCCCGATGTTCACAGTATATTTTGTAAATACAAGTAAACCATTTTTCATTTCTTTAAATTACAAAAAAATACTAAGTTTTTCTGATTTTTTTACCAATATGTTAAAAAAAAACTTTGATTTTATAGCATAACAGGGCGTTACAACTGGTGATGATTTAACTCGCATAATTATACATAAAGGCCTAGGCCTTTACCCAGCAGTGGGATACAATGATAGGCTAATAAAAAAAAAAATTATACATAAAGTAGATCTGGAATGTTTAAAAATAACAACGGCGTAATTATAATGGATATACAATTTTATGGGTCTTTTTCTTATGAATGAGAGTAAATTTAATGAGGCTTTAGCGGCATACTTACTTGAATTATGAAATGTGAGGGTGTCATTCAACACACAAGATTTAGCTCTGAAATAATATTAAAAGTATTTTCAAATTTTTTTGTTTTAAAAAAATTGAAAATATTACTTTTTTTTATCCAGCGAACGCAAGACAATCTGAAAACAAATATCCTTTAATTTCTTGTCATCTACGCCCACGTAGTTCTTCTTACAAAACTTACGACACCACCATCGTGAAATGAAACGGATACACTCACGTCCCTATATCCAGATTAACTCGACATGTTTCAGGCCAATTCGCAACCTATCCCGGTTAACCGCATACACCTTCACACTTTCATTCATAATTCAACTAAATATGCCTCTAAAACCTCATTAAATTCTCACACGCAGAATAAAAGCCCGTAAAATTGTATACCCAACATCATTACTGTATTTTTTCGAGTGGACCCAACTGCCCAGACCCTTCTAAACACGAATACATTTCAAGCCTGTTTTTGTTTCCGTCAAGCAGTAACATCAGTCACGTAAAACAGATTGCGTCGCGAATAAACCCAAATGCCTGTCATAATAACAGCGGTTTGTAAAAACACACCTCGTAACAGTTTTAGGGCGAAACTCTGCCAGATTTCGTCGTGAAAGGCCCTCCACCAAAGTAAGAACACTTTGAGTGCTTAATTATTTAACTTTGAGTGCCTTTGACATTTTACTGTAACCGTTTTCTTGGAAACGGTTATTATATTAGGTAAATTACTGGTACGCGAGCTTGTATAACCTTATTATCTTTAGCGAACTTAGGTGCGTTTGTTTGGCCGTTCATGTTTAATTTCGATTTTCATAAAAATTTGACGTTTGTTGGTTGTCAAAGTGAAATGGTTAATTAAATTACCTGTGGTTAATTAACGAGGTAATAATTTTACTTGGGAGTCGTTTGATGAAGAACTACGTTTTAATTTGAAATGTAACGGTGTAATGTTTATTTTAATTAAATATATTATATTTTCTTATTTTGGTAGGTAGTTCTGCATACATACATACATCACGCTTGTATTCCCAAATGGGTTAGCGTGGCACCCGAAACGCTACATAGACAAAATCATGATTATGTCACGTTTCGTCGATTCTGTGCTGGTGGCGAGCCTGTCGCTTAAAATATACCTTAACCTATTTCCTTATGTTCATGGAAAAAATGGAGAGATGTTCTAACCCAGATACCACACGGTAGATTTAAATTATAACAAGCAAACTTTTAAATAACAAAGTTCCAAAATTGCGGAAATTTCCGCATAGAAAATTTCGTACATTCCTTACAATTTCGTAAATTAGGGATCGAAACTTTGCATTTGCAAAATTAAAATTACCTATGACTTTTATTAATATTTCCAAAAAAATTGCTAACTATTTCAAAAAAAATTGAAAACTTTTTGCAACTCTTGCTCATCTGTAAATTGGACTAGCTGAAAATTTTATTTCGAATGTTTTTTTAATAAAAATAGATAAGTAATATAGTCAAAGCTAGGGTTCATAATCGATTCGATTATTAATTATTCCACACGTATTAAGACTTATCGGAAAACAATTCAATCGAAAGGGTCAAGGCAATTACTGGTAAACTCAATCGATTCCTTCCGAACAGACATTTAAACTTCCAAAGAACCGCTGAAAGTTCTCGGAGTCAAAGGTAATCATTACTTATTAACTTACAGTCGTCTGAAAGAATAATACGAAGTAGAAATAAGAAAACAATTTGGTATAATATTACTTGGTGGAAATATACACAAAACATACGAACGTATTTACTTTTAAAGTAGACTGACGACCGGAACATTTATTAATAACTAGCTGTGCCCGCGACTCCGTTCGCGTGGAATAGCGACTTTAGGCAATTTCCCCCGTTTTTCACACATTTTGCAATTTTTCTCAGCTCCTATTGGCTGCAGCGTGATGTTATATAGCCTAAGGCTCAATTCACACCAGAAGAGCAGCGCAGCGTGGCGTAGCGGAGCGCAGTTTCAGTGTCATGAGAATTTCAACTTTATTTTCATTATTATAAGACTTATTATCGCATGAGAAACTCTAACGATGTGCGCGGATGCCCGCGGATCCGCGGGAATTCCAGCGCATTCCATAAACAAAGCCGTGCGACTGTGTGAGCTGTCGCGGGAATGCCCGAGGATGCTCGAGTAGTCGCGACGGCCGCTGTCAATACATATGTCAATATGTCAATAATTATGTAAATTCCAGCAACTTCCTACGCATTCCAGCGGCTTCTCGAGCAGTCGCAGGAATCCTCGCGCATTCTCCACGGAGCGGGTCGCTGCGCTACGCCGCGCTGCGCTGCTCTTCTGGTGTGAATTGAGCCTAAAGCCTTCCTCAATAAATGGTCTATCCAACACAATAAGAATTTTTCAATTCGGACCAGTAGTTCCTGAGATTAGCGCATTCAAACAAACAAACAAACAAACTCTTCAGCTTTATTATATTAGTATAGATTAAGTTTGCATGGAATGTTAATATTCCCGTGTACTTTGGTATAGAATGACATCTCTCCATTTCTTCGAAAAAGGTATGTTTCAGGTAACTGACTAACAACTCCTAATAGAACTATTCTCTAAGGTAAAACCTAAAAATATGCTACGAAACGTGAAACACTTTTGGCATTGTCTATGTAATTTTTTGTGTTCCCTGTCTATCTTATTAAGAAAAACAGACGTGTTTTGCATACGTTCGTAAAATAAAACACTTAAACTTAGCCCATTGTCTATAATACGGATTTTTACCTCGTCGTAAACCGCAATTTACCCATTACCTAGTCAATGGTACTGAACATTTCGTTTCAAGGGTTCCGAACGCAAATGGTGAAAACGGGGCCCTATTCCTGAGACTTCGCTGTCCGTTCGTCCGTCCGTTCATCCGTCTGTCACCAGGCTGTATCTCACTAACCGGTGCTAGCTAGCCTGTTAAACTTTTTACAGCTTGTGTATTTATATTGCTAAAAAATACTAAAAATAAAGTAATATTATTTATTTATATACGGGGGGCTTCCAAACAACAATCGTGATATTTTTGATGTTTTTGGAGTCGATATAAATAACGGGTCACAGGCAGATACCTGAAATCTCTATATCTATTTTAAAGATGAAACTCCCGTGAGACTCACTCATGTTGAACTAAAACGTTAGTTCGGCATATTTTATATCTACTTTAAAAGTCAATAATTAAATAAAAATAAAATGAGTAGTTATAAGCTTTCATAAAAAGCGTGATTTTTGCAGTTGGTAGTTGACAGTTGGTACGGAACTCGCACTTGGCAGTTTCCCTGATTCTCATTCTACCACAATCGTATTAAAACAGATTGCCAGTTGCCAACCCAGGTTCAGGGCAGTAATCGTAACAGCCCGCACTCGGTTGCGTGTTACTCGCGCCTGGGGAGAACCGCGTGCGTCAGTGTTTGTTCTTTATTCAACCCCACCTTACGGGACATCCTGCGTCAAGTAACGGACAAATTAAATGAGGCTTAGTATGACAAGGGTGTTTTTTCTAGTGCTTGTTACGGTCGCTGTAAGTTTAGGTGGTGCTACGCACGTTAAAGGCACGCCTGTATTATGGAATAGGTAGGTAGAGCGCAAATATTTCACAGACGAAACCATGATTATTTTAGTATCGTAACTATTCTTAGTTTTTTTTTAAATTTGAAACAAAAATTAATAAAGAAAAATAACTTAAGTAAAGCCTAAAAATATGCTAGAAGTGGTTGAGATACGTGAAATCGTCATGGTTTTGTCTGAGTAACATTTGTTAGGCTATCCCTACTTCATTTGGGAATTCAGGCGTGATATTTGTGAAAAAATAGCTGAACCTGAATCCTCAGTCGTCTTTAACAACTAGCAACTGGTCACTATAGTGTAGTATCTCTTAACTTAAAACTAGCAACCTACCACTAATAGTCCTTAACTTAAAACATAAGAATATGCTAGAAGTGGCGACGTAACTTGGGAATAAAGACGTGATGTGTAAATAGATGAAAGAATTATAATAGTGATAAGGAGATTTTTTAAGAACCCTTGTACAACATTTTGTGTGATATTAAATTTCAATTTTGAACAGTCCGTAATTTGACATGGGTCTCAAGAGGATAACGTTATTATCTACGTGTACGAAGTGGTGGCCAAAAGCAACTTATATAATATACATACAATAAAATAAACATCGCGCCCAATTCCCCGCACACATTTTCCCGTGCGAGTTCAGAACTCAAAATTCAAGAGTAGAGTTTAAATAAATCAGAATATAGTAGTTCAGATACCTAAGCGCGTACCAAAACCCATGTTTCCGTTTTTGAGAATATTCAAGTAGAGAATCCTAACTAACCTATTTCTTTACTTCTTATTAATACAAGCGAAATAAGCGTAATGTAACCGAGAACTAAAACAGAGTCGCGGGCAACCGTTAGCAACTACATTATATTCATGAGGTCATTAAACCGCGATAGCTTCCAACGAGATGCTCAACAAATATCCGGGTTGTTTTCCGAATCATGAACCGTGCCGCAATAAAAATCACATTAAGAACAAAAAATCACGGAATAACCGATTCATACCGGTTACAATAACACAAATCGTTAACTCGAATATTATCTTTGTATTGAGTTTCGCGGTTGCTTGCGTTTATTTGGTCTCCAGAAGATGCGTGTTTTTATTTCTCGGACAGAATAACAACGATACTGAACGGGTTCTTACAAGTTACATGATTATGTTAGTTCTATTCTCTTTCGGTATTTGTTTAAGTTACATATTGAAAAGGTTACCAATTGAGCTGAAATTGTGTATTTGTAAAGTCTTCAGACTAATTTTATATCCACAGGAGACACTAAACTTCTCCTACAGATTTGTATGTATAATGTTAACCGTCCGACTACATCCAAATGATTTTTTTTTACATTTTTGTAACTATATCAAATGTAATTTTTAGATAGTTGTTATTATTTATACTTTAATTTTTAGTTTTTTTTTTTCTTTTAGTGTTTTATCTGATTAAGTTACTCTGGAAAATTTAATAATAACTGATAGTATGTATCAGGCCATCACAGTAAATCAATTAAAAATGAGTAGTCATTCAATGTATTTTACGTATGAAAATTAGTGTGATAAAAAGTTTACTCGTAGTTTACCCTTTTTTTACCACTAATGCGGTCCTCCATAACATACTACAACAAACTAATTATTGGTTTTCCAATAAAAAACAACTCAATTCAACTTCTTATCAAGACTCAAAAACTAGTTAAAAAAATTGTAATTGGCCAATTTACAAAACAATTTTATTATTAAAAGAAAAGTAATAATAAAACATTTTCGAGTCAGTTTAATTTAAAGAACATTACATCGGAGAAAGGTTGCCCACTGTACAATTAATCGAAAATCAAAACAATAACCGTCCGTTAATTATTCAGAAAGTAAAACTATTTATTTTACATACATAAATACATACATACATCACGCCTGTTAATCCCTAATGCGGTAGGCAGAGCGCACGGAACGCCACATATACAAAACCATGAATATTTAACTTTTACAGCAACTTCTAGCATTTTTTTTAGGTATTAGTAATAGATTTCTAGCCTGTCGCCTAAAAAATTCCTTAACTTAATTCCTTAGCCATTTATTACGACATCCACGGAATAACTGGAGAGCTGTTATTCTAAATCTTATACCACACGAAAAAAGAAGAAGAAGAAAATTAAAATTACAAAATAAGAAAATAACGTGAAGTAACAAAATTAAATGGAAAGGCAAATTTATCCCAAAAGGGATCTCTGCCAGCCAACCTTTACATCTAAAAGAACATTGTTCCATTTCACACGCGTTGTTCCATTTCACACGCGTTGTTCCATTTTACACGCGTTGTTCCATTTTACACGCGTTGTTTCATTTTACATTTCAAACTTATTCATTCGCTTTAAAGTTTTGTCTGGCCGAAATTTGCCTATTTTGAGCCGGAAAATATTTTAAAATTCCATTGACCCGTCCGTTGCAGCACAATGCAGGTACGTTATTGCAGCTTCCGGGCTTATACGGAATGCTGAATGAAGCCGATTCCACTGCGTTTCCTCTATTGCGTTTTAATATACTATTTTTTGTTTGGATTTAAACGAACTGCATAGATTTCGAAAACTTGAACCTACAGTATGATGAAATTGTGGTACCTAGGATAAAAAGAGTAAGTACTTTTTTGATTTTTGTTCCAGTACTATTATGATTTTTTTGTGTGTTATTTTATTAATCTAGTACCTATTATACTTAGCGGGAAAAAGGGGCCTCGTAAAATATGAAAAAATTGTGATTTTTCACAGAGGCCTAAAAACTGCTAAAACATTTTGTCATGTGTGTTTATTTTTCATTAATTATCAGTCTCTTAACTGGGAAAATTTAAAACGCGTTAAAATTACATCTCTGCTAATTACGACACTGATAAACTTTTCTCATTAACACACTTACAAGGTTTTAAAACTAACTTCGCACACGATAGTGTTATTAAGTTTCGAAGTTCCGGAACACAGAAAGGAGCCTTGAAGGCGAAGACCGTTGCTCGTCTAATTTTAACACTATCCCAATGTTTGCTCAACTCCAACGAAGCAAATTTCCATATTAATAAGGTTATTAACTCAGAGCTAACAATAAAACCACGGACTAAAAAGCGGCGTAAAACCCAGACTTAACCATTTTAACTTTGGGTTAAAATCGTGTGCCGCTATCTTAACAGGCCATTAGTTCCAAATGGTAACCGTTCTTATAAAACAAAATAGGCTTTAAGTACAAAAAGGTTTGCGGCAACGTTTTACGACACAAAATACCTGTGTAAAATGAATCACGTCATGTAAAATCGCGTATTAATACGTTTTATCGAGTCGATGAACACAGCACTGACACAGTAAGTTCACATAACACGGGGTGTTTTTTTTTTCGATGCAACGAAAGCATCGGTTGGTCGGGTCGTAGCGGTTCGTAGCACCCGTCCGGCTTGCTACGACGCTCTGGCGGCACTGGCTACGCGCGCGCTACAATCCCCGCTACAGTTTAGATTATTTCCGTAGCACAGATTCCACAATCGATTAAATTAAAAAAATATCTTTTCGATGGGGTCGCTTTGAATTTAAGGGCAATTTTTAAACGGTAATTTTATATTGGATTGAATAAAGTGATTTTATAATTCGTGGCAGGTGATTCTGGACAAGTGTCAAATGAAAATAAAAGCTTTTTAAACTTAACAATTATTTTTAACGCGAATAAATTGCAATATAAAATAAAATATAAATATAAACTGTATTTTTAACATGTCGTTGCATAGACAACAAAAGCTAAAGTCTTTCACAGAGCACACATTCTCAATTCTGTTGTAGACCAAAATGATGTGCCAGACTATGTCTAAATGCACGAGGACAACAGTTCAAAGTCAAAAGAGGTCCAATCCGCATAACAAAAGTAATAAGGGGCCGTCCATTAATCACGCGAGGCTCGAAAGGGGGAGGGGGGGTCAGTAAAAAATCACAAAATATCACACGGGGGGAGAGGGGGTCTAGTAATAAAATATCACGTGTATTTATTTGTTCAGCGATTTTTTCGCGATACTGCACCGAAAAGCGGTGTTATGTGTATTTAATTTTTCGTCAAAATTTGAAAACGGCTTGCAGCGGCTAACACGACTTTCGTTTATACATATAGATAGATTTTTCAAAAATAAGATTTTTTGTAGTTACTAAAAATACACGTGATGTAGGGGGGGAGTTATCATGAACCTCACCAAATATCACCAAGAGGGAGGGAGGGGGTCAAAAATGCCAAAAAAACATCACGTGATTAATGGACGGCCCCTAAGTTTTAATACAGTAACGATTTCCAATTTTACGTTCGGATTCCTGAGAAAAATCTTGGTACGTTTAAAATTTATCTTAAACTAAACAGAGTAACCCCTCTTGACATCTCTTACGACATTCACGGAAAAGAGGTGGATTCTCAACTCGAAACCACCGGTATGGAAAAGCACGTGTATTATTATTTATTCTAACAGCCTTGCAAACAGTCCAACACAAACCGATTTGAAATTATTAAATAAACTTTTTGCAACAACAAATAACAAATTCGTCTCTCAGGCGCCCAAATCCCATTCTAATTATAATTTGCTGTTATATTTTTGTGTGAGGATCCCCTATTTATTTGGTACATATTTTCTTTGTTATAAACATTTCTGTTTTATTTGACTTTCAAAAAGATAAGTGTTATTTTATCTTCCGTGGGTGGCTCTTAAGTAGGTTAAGTAGAGTATTTATGTTTTCCTGTTTCGTTTCAAACCATTTCACGTTTCGTGGCCACTTCTAGCATTTTTAGGTTTTGAGTAGGCAGGTGTAATTGTGACAGGTTGCTAGCCTGTCGCCTAAAATATAGCTTTACCTGACATTATCATAATTTTATACTGAAAATAGCTGAAAGAGATGTAAAATAGTGACAACCTTCTTATTAGTTGCGTCTTTAACATCAACGTATAAAATGGTCCTGTGGTGTCGGGTTAGAATAACATCTCTACATTTTCTATCGTGAATGTCGTAAGAATCGACTAAAGAAAATAAATCTATGACTCGTGTAGTGTGCTGTGCCTACCCCTTTTGAGAATAAAGGCGTGATTGTATGTGTGTATGTTATTCTTAACCCATCGTCACACTATCATCAATAATTATTTTCACTATAATAGTATAAAGTATCGTATGTCTGGCCGCCCTATTTAGGAATACAGACTTGATATTTATTGTACGTACTAACTCTATATTTCACTCACTACTTGTATTGTTTCCGTACTGAAATAAAGGAAAACTATCTGTTTAAACATTAATACGTAATGGATGATATTTAGTATAATCAACTAAGTCTGGAAACAATTAGTGGCTCCCCGGAAACAATGCTAAATGCTCAACAGGATAGCATGAAACTCCTAGAACAGTTTAGGCGATTTAAAAGTTGTGCTGAAAGTTTATTAAATGGATTTCGGGGCTGTTTGCTGTCGGGAGTTGAGAATAGTTACTGGGTTTTGTTTCTGAGGGACGTAGTTAAATATCAAGCCTGTGTCCAAATGGGGTAGGCAGAGCACACGAAACGGTACATAGTAATACCGTTGCTATTTTACGTTTCGTCGCAATTCGTAACATCTTTTTTTAGGTTTTAAGTTGGCAGGTATAATAGTGACAGGTTGTTAGCCTGTCACTAAAAATATACATACATATATATATATATTCTCACGCCTGTATTCCCAAGAGGGGTAGGCAGACCACATGAATTCAAAAATCCAGTGCCACATTTAGCAATTTCAGCAGGGTAACCAGATAGTTAAACGTGATATTAGTCCAGTCAGTCAAGACAATCAATTCACTATAATTCCAAAAGTTTTCAAACTTCGGTCTAGTGAATGGTACATTGAGACAACAATAAATCTCATTTTGCAACCTTGTCCGCAGTCCGGAACATTGTTAAAATTGTAATTTAATTAATTTTTGCTGTATGGTCGTGAAAAAAATTCCAAAAGTTCTGCAAAGTTGGAGTTGTGTTAAATATACTATTTTACATCACGTATCAAATTTGCAACCAATTCAAGTGTACGGAACATTTTTTGTTATTAAAAATTAATGTTTTTCTTTATTAAATTGAAGGAAAACGTTCCAAAAGTTCTGCAAACTTGACACATACATCGGAAAAATATACCGAACGGTTGTATAAATTTGCAACCTTTTTGGTCGACCGGAACATGTTTATTTATAATTCGTTTTAAATTCGTGGTCATTTTTTGAGCAAGGCTGTCTCGGAAAAATTACAAAAGTTTTGAAACTTGGTTGCAAACTTCGAAAACATCTATTCTGATGCATTTACAAATTTGCAAAAATTTTTTTTTACAATATCCTTATTATACCAGTATTGCATCAGAATAGATGTTTTCGACATTTGCAACCAAGTTTCAAAACTTTTGTAATTTTTCCGAGACAGCCTTGCTCAAAAAATGACCACGAATTTAAAACGAATTATAAATAAACATGTTCCGGTCGACCAAAAAGGTTGCAAATTTATACAACCGTTCGGTATATTTTTCCGATGTATGTGTCAAGTTTGCAGAACTTTTGGAACGTTTTCCTTCAATTTAATAAAGAAAAACATTAATTTTTAATAACAAAAAATGTTCCGTACACTTGAATTGGTTGCAAATTTGACACGTGATGTAAAATAGTATATTTAACACAACTCCAACTTTGCAGAACTTTTGGAATTTTTTTCACGACCATACAGCAAAAATTAATTAAATTGCAATTTTAACAATGTTCCGGACTGCGGACAAGGTTGCAAAATGAGATTTATTGTTGTCTCAATGTACCATTCACTAGACCGAAGTTTGAAAACTTTTGGAATTATTGTTAAATTTTCGATTTCGGATGTCAATTATGACTGGACTAAGTGACAGGTTGCTAGCCCATCGCCCACAATACACTAACCCCTTTCCCAGAGTCGACTCTTACGACACCCACGGGAAGAAAGGGGGAGGTGCTATTCTTACCCGGCACCACACAACTAAAAATATACCTTACTCTATTTTCCTAATCGCCTCTTACTGCATCGACAAACAAAAATAATAAAATATCCTAAATCTGAAAACACACTGGAAGCATACATTTGACACCTTATTTTTAAAACAGACGTCTCTCTGTGAGTCGGTTTGTGACATCTTAGCTCTTAAACGGATGGACCGATTTCGATGCATTTTTTATTCGATAACCTACGACATACATACATTACGGCATATTCTCAAATGAATAAACAGTTAGATGAGGTAGAGTAGTGATAACTTGCTAGCCTGTTACCGAAATAGAGAGGTGTTATTCTAAATCCGACACCACACGGATTATTACAACTATAAACATACGAAATACTGACCTAAAAAAAAACAATCAATCACAATTACCCAATATAAAACCAGTGGCATTTTTGCCCGCTGCACCCCATGCAGACGGTTCCGATCCAGGGGATGTAGATAAAGCATTATTTATCACCACCACTGACAGCCTGCGCCTATGAATATTTCATTATTACCACGATTGTATTTGTGCTTCGATGAGGCCACTAAATTGAGCGGTAAAGTGTGTGATGTGTGTATTCTGTCGTGACGTTGTCAGTAGCTTATTATTAAAATTAATTAAATTAAATATCACTGGACAATTTTTACACAATCACCTAGTCCCAAAGTAGGCAATTTAATGCCTGTGTTATTGGTACTAGACAACGGATAAAGTTACTTATAATTATATAGATAAACATCCAAGACTCGAAACCAAACATTCGTATTCATCATACAAACATCTGCCCCGACCGCGGATCGAACCCTTAAGCTTATTATTAGTAATATTATATACTAATAATAACCCGTGTGGTGTCGGGTCTAGAATAATACCACTCCATTTCTTCCATGGATGTCGTAAGTGGCGACTAAGGAAAATAGGTTTAGGTATGCTTTAGGCTCATACCATGGCGACAACCATTGCATGTAGAGTGCGTAAATGCATTTCCCAGCCCAAACAAAAAAAAAAAAAAAGGTATGCTTTAGGCGACAGGCTAGCAACCTGTCACTATTGTACCTGTTCCACCAATTACCGAATATAAAACTATGCTAGTGGCTGCGAAGCGTGAAATAGTCAAGATCGTGGTTTTGTCTATGTCACGTTTCGTATGCTCTGCCTACTCCGTTTAGGAACATAGGCGTGATTGTATGTAAGGTGAACGCCCCTATGCTCGACACTGACTCAATACTTGGCACTTGCAACCTTATGTCTTAGTAAGACAGGTGATAGATGGGTGTCATCTACTAGGCGTTGAGGCGTCGAGCATTGGTACTTTTGCCTTATGAATATGCCTTATACACATGGATTGTATGTCATTCAATAAAATACAAACCTAATCAAAAATCATCGCGTCGGAGCTCGCTTTTACTCAAAGAAATACCTTAACCGGTAGTAGTGCATAAGATTAAAAATCACGGAAGATTAAAACCTGAAAGCTCAAGGATTTTTATTAACAAAAAATAATAAATAACAATGGAGTAATTCAGTGTGCATCAGATAGCATTAAATGCAATCCATGCCCAATAAAAAATGAAGCGAAAGACGGTGAACTTTTAGTTTTTGTCACCATGCAATCTTAATAAAAAGCGTCAGTCAAGTTTCGAAGAAAATTAAAAAAGTTTCCGAAGTGCTCGGTGTACAAAACGCACGGCTCCTTACAATTCGTTTTTTACTTAAAACTTGGAGTAAGTTTTTGCTGCATACGGCGCAATGTAAGTGCAACTTACATTGTGCCCTAGTTTTTCTACTCAATGAATATCAGAGAATTCTTCCATTATTCAAGTACTTTATTGGGCGTAAAAGTACCACATCATTTAATTTTGTAACTATTTCTCTTTTCACATAATGTTATTAAGAAATCTGTTTCCTAATGCCATTTAGGAACTTAAACTTAAATTTAATTCACGCAATTACGGCAGTCTTTCCAAATAACTTTGGGAAAACGCACAAAACTCTACAAAAAGACAAAAACATGGCTATTTCATGTTCCGCAACCACATTTAGCACAATTTATGATTAAAAAATAAACAAAAGAGGTTACTCGTATGATAGGATAGAAGAGGATTAAATTTGGTATTGAAATTATTAAGTTGATTTTTTAGGCTTAACAAAATTTTAATGTTTCTGAAAATAAGCACCGCAAAGTTTATAAGAACACATTTTATTGTACAAAAAATATACATACAAGACGGTAAAGTACAAAAGGTGGATTTAATCCTTAAGGGATCTCTCACAGCCAGCCTTAAGAGACAGAGAGGCAACTTAATTATTGAGACATTCAAGAAAACACTGAACATAATGGAGTAAAGTAAAACATTTACATTAAAGCAAGGGTCACAATTAATTCCGATCCTAAGTAAAACAAAGGCCCATTTTAACTTCATTTATTCATTTAACATATTAACCCAATTTAGTACGGTCTATTTGTCCTTCAGGAAATTAAATCATAACAACTTTTAGGTTATTTAGCGCACTTATTAAATTAATTACCTTTGCGGCCGTAATCACTGAGGTTGCTAAGTTTCCTGTTCAAAGGTCTTTTCAAGAAAGAAAGAGCGAAAATAAGAGGGTCAGAAAACCGCATATTTTAGGACGTTCCAAAGAAAAAAGCGAAAGAAAGACCACTTTTGGGCTAAAACTAAATTTATAAAATTTTGCGTGTGGTGCCGGGTTAGAATAGCACCTCCCCCTTTCTTCCCGTGGGTGTCGTAAGAGGCGACTCAGGGAAAGGGTTAGTGTATTGTGGGCAATGGGCTAGCAACCTGTCACTACAATCTCGCGTTTAACTATTTGGTTACCCTGAAATTGCTAGACGTGGCACTGGATTTTTGAATTCATGTGCTCTGCCTACCCCTTTTGGGAATACAGGCGTGAAAATATGTATGTATGTATGTATAAAATTTTAAAGTCCTATTAGTTAAAAATTTACGCACACCCGCTTTCAATCGTATGATTCTGAATCATAGATTTATGCCAAAAAGACCATGTACGACTTATGTTGAGCACCCTGTATTCCTTGAAGCACGCTGGTTATATTTTAAGTCTATTTAGTCTCAAGAAAAACGTCAGTCTGTGTATAAGGTAGCATAAAAAGTGGCAAAAGAATGTTTCCACTCGTACATGTAAAACTGGGGTTTAAGAGCATCGTGTCTACGATACTAGAGCAGTTTATTTTCTAAAGTTAGTTTCAAAGTTCCGTATCTTATGGAAAACTTTATAGGTTGTTGTCCATGCGCATTTCTGCACAGAACATTTTTTCAAAGGAAACCGTGAAAGTATTTGACATTGATATCAAATGTTAAGTTCTGCAGTCTCGTCATAACGTCACGTCCTATTATTCCCTATGGGATAGGCAAAGATAACAGAGCGCCATTCGCGCCTATTTTGCGTACTTCTTTCACTCCATTCACATTTATTACTCTCGTCGTACACGCTCTGCAGTTTAGGGTACTCCTAATTTGGCCTCTCTTTAGAATATCGACGATCTGGTCGATATACGTTCTTCGAAGGCGCCCTCAGAGTTACTTGTCCTAACACGCTTCCCTTATGCATTTGTTTAAACAGCCTTGCTTCATCCATTCTCTCCACGTACCCAAACCAGTCTGCACGTTGTTAGTTAACACATTTCGAACCATCGCTTCAATCATCGAAGAACTCAGCATTAGCTGCGTCTTTCTTCCATCGTCCAAAGTCCTATTCTCACTTTCTTTGGACATAATCACACGTCGAGAAGACGATGCTATGGAATGGCTTGTGGTGCAAGGGACAGTCGAAGGCACTAGAGCGCGCGGCAAGTCGATGCGATGGACCGACCAGGTCAAAGCTGCACTCAATGTAACACTTCACAAATGCACCAGAAAAGCTACAGTTCGTGAGGAATGGCGACGGATTGTTAAACTTGCCACCACCCCTGATGTGACCACCACGACTAGGTCTGTCCTCTTGTCAGGAGTATGATGACGAAAAAAAGAAGATAATATGGCCTTTTATGTTGCATTTCCTACAATCAGGAAATTAGGCATTAAGCAGTATAATCCGTACCAATATATAAATGTGAAAGTGTGTTTGTTTGTTTGTTTGTTTGTTTGTCCGTCTTTCACGGCTAAACGGAGCGATGGATTGATGTGATTTTTTAGGGAGAGATAGTTTAGGGCATGGAGAGTGACATAGGCTCCTTTTTATCCAGGAAAAAATTGATGTTCCCGAGGGAAAACATAAATAAAGTTTGCTTGATAGATCGATATCTATCGATGATAGATCGATATCAATCGATGACCGATCGATAGATGATAGATCGATGGCGCTGTGTGTCGTTTGAAGAAACGAGAAGTTTTCTTATAGTTGTGCTTTAAATATAACCGAGTTCCACGCGGGCGAAGCCGCGGGCGGAAAGCTAGTGTAACATAAATAAAGGAAAAAACCATGTCATTAGTATTATGTCGTCAACATAGAACCTTACATCATAGAATCACATAGATACCAGTATTGTACCTAGACTTCATTTGTTACTACTGTTGTATGCAGTCGCGATTTTCCCGTCACTCTTGAGTGACATTTATTCTCTGTGGTAGTCTAGGTCTAGCGGTTTGAACTGTTACCTCTCAAGCAAATCATGGATTCAAATTCTCTGCATTTTTCTGCATTTATGTGTGAAATCGATTTTTATGTTTACCATGATTTGGGGAAGGAAAACACTGTGATTAACTAAGATAACTTTAGACCTTTTCAGGCATTTTTTTTAATTTTGACTCTGCTTTAGAACCATCTTCATACTTCAAGATTTTTTTTAAGAAATAATTTGGCGAACTCAGTTCAACTGTTCCCGCGATTTTCGCTAAGCGACACATTCAGCGGTTAATTTATATATTATAGAGATGTAATGACAAATCCAATTATGCTAAATAGATTTTAAACTTTTGAGAGTGGGCCATCTGTCAGAGCATAATTTATTTCTGACCTTTGTAATGGGATCACAGTTGAGATATCCAGTATTACACAGTCCGTAATAATGATCTGGATCTTTGTCAAAGAAATGTCCTCATTTTTGTACGTAATTCCGCAAATTGGAAGAATCGGATAGGTTTTCTCCGTAAACAATCATCTTGTGTTTGAATTAATTAATGTATTGTTCGAAAGGCCATCCCGTAAAAGGAAAATGTACGGTTTTCTGTTATTTTATGTTGTTTTTCTTTTACTGGATTATATAACACGGGATCCCAACTCTGCAACGTCTTTATGCAATGTCCTTTTTATTCTCATTTACGATGTCTTACCAACAAATCGTGGCTTTTTTGTCAATATCGTATTCTATTATTTAATTTTTTGTAGCCACTTTTAGCATAATTTAACAGATTGACAGCGCATCGCCTAAAAGAGACCTAATCTTTTTTTATACCCTTTTTGCAATATCCACGCAAAAAATGGAGAAGTGTCATTCTGTATCACAATTTTATCTCCAAAAAGAGGACTTTTATCCCTTCATTGTTATTTTTGAGTTATTATCAGACAATCCCACATCTAATTTCACTGAGACTCACTTTACGACTGTACACTTTATGTATACGTCTAACAAAAGAATACATTGTCGCCTCAAAAAAACTGTAAATTACAAAAAAACGAAAAGACAAGTCGACCCATACTCGTATAAAACTTTTCCTCTACTTCCGAATTGAAGCTTGCATTTTTCAGAAGGTTTGCAAAACTTACCTCGCTAGGCTACGGGTTTTGAGGATTGGCGTCACGATTACAAACCTTAGGCTAAGGGTCTAGGTTTTATATTAGCGCTTCTAGTGCGTCGGTCGCACGGATGTGGAAAATGAGCTCGCTAGGGCGAACTGCGGCGTAGCGTAATGTGCGGTTTTGTCTGTCTGTGTACCTAGCTAAAATTAGACTTCGCATAAGTGAAAATTACAAAATTCTAGTAAAGGTAACACTTGTGGCAACGTTTTCTTTTTTAACTTCATTTGAAGCGGAAGTGCGACTTATTTTGCACCTATAATGGACACTTGGAAATAAGCCTAAGTGATAAAAACATCACTATTCGCAAAATTCCGAGCGAGATAGAGACGGTACTAGGTATACAACGCCGCATTATATGCTTAGTAGTGAAAATCACGCGGATTAATAATACGAGTATGCGTAGGTACGTAATCGGGATGTGTGAAAAACCTGTGCTTCCTAAAAAAAAGAAGACTGGAAAAATTAAGTGATGGTCTTTACGCAGTGCTGCCAGACATTTGTTATTATTTTTCTTGCTTACTTTTGATTTCTGATTTTACTTTAATTTTACTTAGATTTTACTGTATTATGGGTCTTTGCCTGAAATAAATTATTTTTATTTTTATTTTATTTTTTAAATCAATTTGTACTACACTAAAATGCGGGGCCGTGTGATGCCGGGTTAAAAATAACACCCCAAACCTAAACCTTATTTTGTATTTAGGTGCCTCTTACAACAATGGAGAGGTGTGACTCTAACTGAACACCAACGAGAATTAAATATCCAACGAAAGGTATAGTCATGGTTTTGTCTATGTCTCATTTCGTGCACTCTGCCTACCCATTTGCGAATACAGGCGTGACGTATTTATATTCGTTAAGTATTCACAAATTTAGTGATCGAAATCTGTATACCGTCATTTCGCCGTCTGAATTCAACACCGATCACAACGAAAAATCGCCGTGATTTGATCCTAAAAACGAAGTATCTAATGAAATTTCTTTATAAGGGAATAAGGGATAGCGATTAAAAATTCCTTAAAATCGGGCCCGAGCCCAGACTACTTATAATAATTAATCATTTCTTCGCAAAAAAGTTAAGAGGAATAACCGAAGCTGGTAAAAGAGATACAAGTTTTTGAGGGAACGGAAACGCCGTTAATAATAAATTTAATTAGGTCGCTTTAGGGCGGCTTCCACTGTAGAAAGGCGTTGCTTTCTTGAAGAGAATAACATATTAACAGCAATAGTGAATAGGGATAATGGAAATTGAACGGTAACTACGGTAAGTCGTTGGTAGGTATAGGTTTTTTAACCCTAAAATTATGCTGGAAGTGAAAGAAACATAATAATAATATATATTTGTCGGGCATGCCACCGTCCCGGTGAGTCAATCAGGCATATTATTTCCGGTTGTTCTCATCTTGCCAACGGAGAGTACTT
>BHDV01021710.1:248321-263772 GCA_005406045.1 Adoxophyes honmai
AATGTTTTTAAATTTTTGTTTTTTGCCCGTCCTATAAAGTTGGGTTTATGGCTTTTACGACCTTTCTACCCAAAGGTAGCGATTTGTTGCATTTAAATTTGCAACATAATTTGTCGCTGTCAAAGAACTGTAAAAAAACGACATATTAGTAACGAGAGTTATGCGTATTTACATTAAAAAATATGTCAATGTGTCATAATTTGTGTAAAATAACTCATCAAACATTTCATGAGTTGTTACCAACTTTATGATAATGCGTGATAGACGAAACAATATTGTTTATTAAGAAGATAGGAGTCGCACCACGCACACGCACACAAGCAAATCGTAGGGGCATAGCCACAATAGATACAAATATAATGTAAAAAAAAATTTGCTCTAATGTCATTATTCACGGAGAAAACAGGGGACCACGTCTGTATGGAGAAGTAGCGCGACTCCTATCCTTTTAAGACAAACAAATTCAAATCATAACCATCCCCGTAATGTGTTCTAACAAATTAACGACTTTATTACTAGGCCCAACACAAACAAACGAACTTGATAATCCAATTAAAAACAAATTACAACGGCATCATGTCTGTAGCAAATTAAAAATAACTTTTCCTAATCGCGGAAATTATAAATTACGCGGGGTCCGCAAAACAAGGACCCTGACGAATTGTGCGTGACAGATTGCTTTCGGTATCGCTTTGAATTGACGTTACATATCGGTTTTTTACAGAACAATGTTCAGTTGAGAAAATGTGAAATGTGAAAATGTGACATTTGTTGCTCCTGATTATTTGCTGAATTTTAATAAAGAATTGGACCAATGGCTTAATAGCCTTGTAGGTACAGAGGAAATAATTAAATTGTAGTTACTAATAGTAAAGTGCAATGTGGACTTCTACGGTCAAAAAGTCAGTAGATGAAAAAAACTGGTAAAATTGATTGTAATGTTTTAGTACATTTTTATCTAGTACCAAGACTAACTACTATACCTACTAATAAAATTAGCATAGTTTTTTTTTCTTTCCTTTACACACACACATCACGCCCTTATTTCCAAATGGGGTAGGCAGAGCACACAAAACACCACATAATCTAAAGTATTAGTTCTTTCTTTTACCAAACAAAAAACAATTAGTACTTTCATTCAAAGAAAAAAATATTCAAAGCAATATCATTTACCCAACAAAATCCCCTAGTGCAAAGCATGTTCAGTACAAACCCACAGATCTTTGCAATTTGCGGACAAAAAGCAAAACGCCGCGCGAATACAAAGTGGTGGGTATTTAATTATTTTCCTCGTTATTTTTATGCCGTCCCAGCTTAATTTAAATAAGCCCCATTAGCTGTCGTTCTCAACCATTGTCATGGGAATTTGATTTCGGATTAAATTGGATCTGGAGTCTGGGAAATTATTAACGGCCTCACTATCCTCCTGCCTTTCTAGGCGTAGGCTTTTCTCAGCAAGTTTTTCTTACCATTGGTTTACGACGGCGTAAATACTTAAGAAGTTCCGTTTTTTTGCCATTTGGCTATGGAACCCTAAAAATGATAGACGCAAAAGATAGTACCTAGGTACAGTTTTTTTTAATTTATAATATGAAGCATTGTTTAGAACAAGTTGCAGTTATATTAGTTTTAGTTACAATTATATAAGCTATTCTAGTGTTAATGTTATTAACATAATTTTAATTTACTTTTGTAATGCCATTTACGTTTTTTTTTTATTTACTTTTGTTTTAAAATTGACTTCACCCGAATGTTCTTATGTCTTCGTCTATTTTTTATACCTATTTATCTAACTTCCTGATCTTTTTGTAAACTTTTACTATCTGAAATTTCTTAAAAAAAACATACCTTCATTCGTTCTTATCAAATAGACTTTGACTTGAATAGTATGAAGGGTTCGTTGCAAAACCATTAATCCCTAGATTTTTGTTTATGACGTCGAAATATCTACTGAAGTTAGCTGTGAAACCATTGTTGCATACTAATTCAAATCATTTCACGTTAACCTTTTGAAATTTAAAGTATTTGTAAGATGCATCAATCTGCAGTCGGTATTTCAAATACCTAGCAATATATCTATATTATATTGTTTTGTTTAATTTTGTGGCCTTTTCACTAATATTTATTTTGTCAACTATTTCATTGTAGGACGGAACTTTTTTCTGAGACTGTGAGTACCTAATCTATTATTGAATGTGTTTTTGTAAATTATTTTTATTAAGAGATTATATTTTGAGTATACTATAAATGCCACATCGGACAGTTCTGTTCTTCATCGCGCAACAGTTTCGAAAGTCCAATGCATAAATACCTACAGCTTTCAACCCTCTTTTTAGATTTGATTCCTATAAATAACACTGCTTTGCGAGAGACATCCAAAAATTGCTAGACAAAACAAAATTACTAATGTGCCTATTTGTAAATGCACCTTCTCTTAAAGTGTAATATTAATTTGAACAGGAAACATGTCAAAAAAAACTCAAAAACAATTAGCACGCATCCAGACGTCACGTACACAAAACAGGTTCTGGTGTTGGAGAACATAAAATCACTTTGCAATGAAGTTAGCGGCGCGCGAATAGCACCAGTGAACCGCGAAATTAGTTCCAAGTTTTCTTAGACGAACAACTGGCGTATGAAAATGTAAACCGGGTTGGCTTTTTGAATTTGAAATTTGAAAATCGAAGTTTGAAATGCTTTTGCTATTTTGCCGGCGGCCAGTTGTGATTTGGTGAGGATTTGGCGCATTAAAATTTGGTAAGAGTTTGTTTTACTTTTTAATAGAATTATCTGTTCTATACCCTTTAACGCCCAAGATTTTTTTTTACTATTTTTCTGATTTTTTACACTTAAATGAGTTCTAATAGGTAATAATAACTAGGGAAAAATAATGAAAAAATCGTTTACTTTTAAATTTTTAGAAAACACCTGCTAAGAATACTTAACATTGCCCAACTCTTAACAAATGACCGTCGGTATTCCATGTTAAGTATTCTTAACAATGCCCATTGTATAGAGATAAGAAAAAAAATAAGAATTTTGTGATTTTTCCATATAACATTTAAATACCTGCATGGAAATAGTAAAAACAATTTCGTTTTGTTATAAGACAACCTTATGTTGCATTTTGACCTACTTAATATGTATAATGATTGCACTTCCAAAGTGCACACTGTGGCAAATGTCCTATACTATTACATTGAACGGCAGGTGGGGATATTACCGGTGCTTTTTTGGCACTAATAATTAGTGTTTATATTGCATAGTCCAGACCTATCTCTTTTTAGGAGCTCCATTGCTATTTTTTGTCTACTTGGTAATAGCTATTCTGCATTTCTTGATTGTCGCCGATATAACAACCAAGCGTTATTAACGCATTTGTCTAACAACATACATACATAAACGTCATTCCCTATTCCCTGCGGGGTAGGCAGAGATATCAGAATGCCTTTCGCTCCTATTCTGGCATACTTCACTCGCTTCACTCACATTCATCACTCTCGTCATACACGTTCTACGGTTTCGGGTACTCCTAATTTGGCCTCTGTTTAGAACATCGCTGATCTGGTCGATATTTATGTTCTTCGAGGGCACCCTCGACCGACTTGCCCGACTGTATAACAACTATGAATATAAAGCTATATATGCCAGCGCTTGGTTTTGAAAAGGCCAGCAACATGTCGCCCAAATCAACGCCGCCCATGTGAGCATTATATTGCTTCACAATTTGAGGGCACTGCGCGTTAAGTCGAGAATTTTCGCTCCTGGAATATCGTTGTATGGACTCCATGGGGCGGCAATCAACAAAACACCTTGCCAACGTTATTACTTATTGTCTACCCATTTTACAACAACTATCCTGTTCTTTTGGCAGACTACCTGCTTGTCCAACAACATTGCTAATCAGTGGGTTGTTTCAGCTGGCACCATCTGAGCCGCTTATTTCTTATTTTCTTATAGTGGCGAGACTACATATGCTCACTCATCATCACGCAGATTATGAATCGATTCGAGTGAGGTGAAGAAGTTGCCGGAATATACCATATACGACGGATGGTATTGCCGAGATCATCCTGCAAACAACTTTTGCCCCAAGTCCAAGTAGAGAAAAACCTCTTAAGATTTACTAATTCATCTAAATAATCGCAAATGAGCATAGGGGACCTAATAATACTAAATAAATGAGGAAATAAATAAGAAATATGGAAAATATTGCAAATTGAATCTTTTATATTTTGTACCTTATCTTCGCAATGTAAAGTATACTTAACATGTCACAACGAATGTACATTTCTGGTAGCTGCGCAGTGCTAAGCATTCTTAACACGCGTGTTTGTAGCCCAGCCCTGAGTAAGTTAGTGAAAGACTGTGTCAGAAAAATATATAACCTGAAAGCACACACCCTCAAGAACATATTGCTAAAGAAATTTCTTGGATTTTATTGGAATAAACATTAAAAAAAAATTAATGTACACCTGGCGTCCAGCAGTCGATTGTAGTCGCGGTGCCTACTCGCCTCTACCTATCATAATGGCTGCGCCTGGGCAATAATTTTGCTTTGCGTAGGTGCGTCAGGTATTAGACTAACATTTTATTACAAAAAGATGGTATTATTCATTCAATTTCATGTCACTATTTTTTTTAAACTTATGTTAAGTATACTTTACACTTCGAATTAAAGGGTTAACAAACGTTAGCAGCCACAATGGGCATGAGCTAGAGAAAATGACTTCGAGCTGAGCTTCTTTTGAATCTAAATTTACCTACTAATTATTAAACAAAGTATTTAAATCACAACATAAAAACAAGATAGAATCACGCTTGTGTTCCCAAATGATGTAGGCAGAGCACTCAAAACGTGACATAGAATAATCCATTACTATTTCAGGTTTTATAACCACTTCTAGCATTATTTTAGGTATAAAAACAGATGGAAGAAATTTAATTAGTGGCAGATTACTTGCCTGTCGTCTAAATCATACCTTAACCTATTTCCTTAGTCTCCTCTTACGACATTCACGGAAGTATTATTCTCACCCGACATTACTTGCTTATTTCCGTAGATACCTGTTTTACAAATTGGTGTTATACAAAAAGGTTCTAAAGTAACTTAAACAGTTGACAAACTCGAGCAAAATAGAATAAATTGCGATTTAGCCGTGACCCCTTTGCAAAAAATTAAAAAACGAAAGTATTCATTTCTCGCACGGGCGCGGCACAATATTTTAAGAAGAAAAATTATGTAACGTCTGACGTGACGAGAATACTCGGACTATTACTCAAGGTGTCATCTCCTTTTGGGAGGAAACGGGAGAGACGCCTGTTTTCCTGCTTCGGAATTAGAGGGCAAGTGACGAGCGACTAGCGATGGCAATAGGGATGATGACTGGTTAAAAAAATGTATTTCTAATTAGTCCGTAAGTAAGATTACGGAAAATGTGAGACACATGTTTTTTTCTTTTTTCAAATAACTAAACATCGATAAAGTTATAGATCATCAAACTTCCGGAGTGGGGGCTTGTGACGTCACGCCTAGGTAAAATTTGTACCTAGGCGTGACGTCACGCGAAACTTTCAAGGGCTGTGTTGTCGCCATTTTTCGTTTCTCAAATAACAGAAAAAATATGTGTACAATATTTTTTGGTAATCTATCTGACGGACTAAATAGTTTTTTTTAGTCATCTAGCCTATTGTTTTTAATTAGAGCTGGAGGGTTATTTCGCCGTGTGGTGTCGGGATAGAATAACACCTCTCCATTTCTTCCGTGGATGTCGTAAGAGGCGGCTAAGGAAATAGATTGAGGTATGCTTTAGGCGACAGGCTAGCAACCTGTCACTATTCTACCTCTTCCATCTTTGCAAACCTAAAAGTATAAGTACTAGTAGAAGTATAAGTAAGAAGTGGCTGCGAAGCGTGATATAGTCATAATAATTATTTAGTCTACGTCACGTTTCGTGTGCTCTGCCTACCCCATTTTTTGTATGTATGTACGTAGTTATTTACATAGGTACATACATACGTCACGTCTGTATTCTCGAATGGGATAGGCAAAGCGCAAGAAACGCTACATAGACAAAACCATAAATATTTCACGTTTCGTGGTTGCTTATAGCATATTATCTGAGATTTTGAGTTGCCAGGTATAATAGCGACAGGAGAAGCTCAGACTAAAATAAAACTTTACCTAATTTCTTAGCCGTCTCTTACGACATCCACGGAAGAAATAGAGGGGTGATAGTTTAATGTTATACCTTTGGTGTGTGTAATAATTAATCCTTGTATTACTAGCGACTCCCTCTAAATTTTCAGACCGCGACTGCACCTTGTAATACATTATATCTATTCTGTAATGTTTTGACTTGGGCCCGATCCAGTACCTTTAGAAAGATGCTATCTTCAGTGTTGTCACTTTCACAGTATGAATTATCGGAAAAAATATACTTAGCGAAAATATTTTTTTGTTCTCACAGACCCATTTAACGTTAATTTGTTTTGATTTTCATGCTTTCATCTTCATTTGGCAGCAAAGTTTTCATTTTAAATTCTTTTTTTTTTATTTCAGAGCAAGAACATTTACCGATATCGAAAAAAGAATGATAAGTAACTTTTTGTTACTTTGTTTTATTCTGGGTACGTTTCCTTTTAAAAGTTTCCTTTAATTTTCGTAACAATATAACAAAAAAAAACTTCATTCTTACAAGCCCATATAAGTACAATTTCTTGACTGTTGTCTATTTATTTCAAAGTTGATAGCGATTATTCATTACATTTCCATCATTATAAAAATGCGTACCTAATATTTAGAGTTATAAAAAAACCCACTTTTTATAGAATCTAGGTCTGCTTACCTGTATACCTGCCCGTGTGAATTATCACCAGAGGGATTTGTTATAGTACATTGAGAAACGAGGGGAGTAAGTGGAAATTTTTTAACGAGAGTCTGTTAGAAGCCCGAGGCCGCAGGCGGAGGGCTTTTATGACTCGAGTTTGTAATTTTCTTTACTGCCCGTGTTACACACAATGATTTTCATCACATTTGCGAGGAAAAACTAAAAATTAAAGAAAATGCATCACGTCATCGCGCCGCGCCATTCCGCTTGCGCTGTCACTGCTGTCAGTGCGTTTAGGTCTGTTGTCATTTTTTTAAATCATATGCCACAGACAAGAACTATGTTTCGTACAGAATGCGAACGGTCATACAGCCAGATTCTGCCAAAAAGGTTCAAACAAATTTACAAAAAATGCATGTTAAAAAACGCGTTAACGTACATCTAAAGTATTAAATTAATACAGTTTCATAATGCATGTATACATTAATTTTGCATTTAATAATTGGCCCTTAGTTTTAATAGCTGAATTTTTATTTTTACATTAAATTTGTGACCTCCTTAATCTAAACTAACGTACCTATACTAACTTAACTCCCGCGGTTACTATTTAGGCATTTGTCCTAAAGGATACGCGCTTGTAATAACACCATTGACGAGCAAGTGTGATGAAAAGTACATACTATTACAGTGATAAACCTCATCCAGGGCTGTCTAAGTCTCCGAAGTACCTACCTACCATTTGATTGGTTTAGACTACCCCTGTACACTTTTTACATCCCCATCCTTTCCAAATAAAAGCGCTCACGGCACATCGACCAATTTAATTCCGCGTGAAAAAAATTACAAATCCAGAAGTGAAGCAATTTAAATGTTCGGAAAAGGACAGCTCTTCACAAATTGAATCGCAAAGAGACCAGACCAACAAAAGAATGCTCGTAGTCAACGATGGAGACTCAAAATACTCGGAAACCGGCTACTGTAATACGATTCTGAAATCTTTTACCCTTTCATTCAAATGAATTGGTGCCTCTGCTGCCCTGATAAATGACGAGGTACTTGCGATTTTGAAACAGAAAATGTGAGTGACAGCGCTTGTGTTTAAAAATATATTCAAACATCCGTGAGTGATATACTTTGAAGTACATACGTAAACATCACGCCTGTATTTCCACATGGATTAGGCAAAGCTCACAAAACGTTACGCTTTTTGTTTAAATTTAGTTAAGTATAAATATAGTTGAAAGTGGCAAAAAAGTGGAAAATAGATAGCCTATCGATTACATCATACCTTAACCTATTTCCTTGATTGGCTTTTTCGAAATTCATCGAAGAAATTAATAACTTTTGTTCTAAACCCGGTAAACACCACACGATTACGAAACACGGGCAATGGGGGTTTGACCGATAACTATTATAATAATAATTGATAATTTGGTGAAATACAATTATTTAACTAAAGTCCTGTACATTTAACAAATGAAGTTTAAAAGCCGAATCAGTAAAGGCACAAGTAGGAAGCTGATGACACAGTAATTTAAAACATTAAATGATTAAATACATTTTTCTTATACAATTCATACCCGCGATGTGTGGTATAGATAAACTTGGTTAATTCGAAGCCTAGATTAAAAATGAGCGCTTGTGTGTATTACCGAATGGTTGTCGTATCTGTTTTGGACTTTTACCAACAGTTATGTAGATGTCACTTGTCAATCTATGTATGCATCATCACTTAAAATTGCAAATTTAAATTCGTCAATTATAAAATCTGATTAAATCATATTAAATATCTGTTACATCATCTTAGGCCTCCCCAGTCGATTGCAGAATGGCCCAATGCGTACAATCCTGGGTTAAATATTTTATCAAACCACAATCTAAATGGACATTTTCGGAGTGTCCGTAGATTATTCGACTGACGTTTTTGTGAAATAACGCGATGAAAGCTTATAATCCCCTTCCATTAAGCACTTATTGTGGAGGTGCGAATTCAATTTAAGATAAAAACGTATTTCGACATTCGTTTCCGTTTTAATGTCACTTATTCAGGTTACATGGCTTTCTGCTTTAAATGATGAGAGGTTATTGTATCTACGGGCATTTTACTAGTTAGTTTATTTGTTTGAAATAAGTAGAAATTAGATACTAATGATAGTTTTAAGACCAGCAGCGCTATTGTCTAATGCACCAAATATCTACATTGTTTTTAATCTGACAGTTGAAACTAAAAATCGTTTTGAAACTGAAACATTTCAAAGCGAACGGACACTGATACTATCCAATTAAAAACCACGTAGATTTTGGATGCGTTAGACAATACCGCTGCTGGTCTGAACATACTCGTACGCTTTAGGTAACAATCGAAAATTAACAGGGAAACAAATCGGTGATTTCATTCACAGGAATAGTTAACTAACTATTTATAGATAGTACTTAAAGGACTAGCTTTTGTCCGATCGCCATCGTCTTGCTTACAAAATGAAACAAGAGACGAGAATAGAAAACAGGAAACAGTGGTATTAAAAATAGGATAGAAGACAACTATGTACAAACTTCAGGCTAGGTTTATTATTATATTAGGTACTTACAGCTTTAACAATATTGTACAACACTCACCCTAGTCGGGGTCCTGATGCACATTATTACTATTATAGCTTATAGAATAAGTAAATGTAAAAAACTAATGACAGAATGAATTTCATTTTCGTGCAAACCAATAGGTACTGGGATTCGAGTTCACGGAAAGAAAACAAAATAGGATCCTGACAATTTACTGTTCAGGGGCGCTGCAGGCGCCTACGATCAAGATGGCCAGTAATATTATGTAGTGAATGAGGTTGCTACAGTCACCTTATATTATATGACAGCGCCTTCTATTTTAACCTAAACTACTTACAACATTATCCCAAGGGGATGAATTAACCATATATCATATATATATTATATATATTATAGACAAAAGTCTAGCTTTATGCCACAAGTTCCATCCATCCCCACATACTTTTAACAAACCTTTATAACATTAAATGTCACTAATGTAATTAGTACCAACAAAATAACCAAAACAACAAAGCCTAAAGCTAATGAATTACAATTCCAACAAAAAGATTTGCAGTATTTAAAAGGACATTTTAAGTCCGTTGCCAACTGCGAACATCGTTTCCGTCCGTTCAGCTGTGAACTACAAAAAAAGTTGACGGACGACCCCGAAAACAAAGGGGGGTTCTTTCGTCCACAGACCTACTTCTTACACGGCCGGCACAATAGCTTTGTTCCTGGGCCGTGTAATTATTAAAAGGAAAAACAACAGGGCTTGCGAATTAACCGAAAGAATGGTAACTATTGTTACAATGTTGCCGCGATTTCCGTTGTTTTGTACTTTGCTTGATCAGATTTTTTTCTTTTGAAAATGTGTTTTTAATTTGTTCGGATTGCTCTGGCTGACCTGAAAAAGGTATATGCTCGTACCCACTCGCACTTGTCTACGAGAAAACTCTGAAAATGTTAACGTTGTGCCTTTAATAGGCGTAGTTAAATTCATGGTGTTAATTATAGTTTCGTAAGAGGGTTGGGCTTACTTTGGTTGGCGCAAGTTTAATAACTGTTTTGGTTTATTTTTAGATTAAACAACGCCAAATTATGCATGTAAAATAACAATCAAAACACTTTGCCTTATGAAGAAACAGAAGCATTGATAATTTAAATATTTCTGTCAACAACATTACTGGATTTATTTTGAGAAAGGATAGTCTGGTCAAAAAAATGATCTGTTTAATGTAGTTATTGAATATAAAACTTCACGTTAAGCTCATTTATCGTTCCCGATTCCTCACTTCGCCGGAAAAACTTAATTTAAAGTAACGATGCACCAATCAAGCAAGACTAAATGAAAATTTAAAATTCCGGAAAGCGACATAGTACGAAAAAATGGATTTCATGAATCAACTCATAGTCTTGATCTTCCAAACGACTGGCTTAATGGTAGATATTTTTCCGTTTCTCTCTCATTTACGTCTTTGATTTATGCACGATATCGTTCATTTTATATTATTATGGAGAAGTTACTCTCGAGAATAAATCGGATGCTTAACGAGACGATTGGGGACATAAACAACCTGAAAACAACGTTATACGTTGTTTGTCGGCGATACACATACTTCTTTTCTTACAGGCTTTTGGAGTTATTTTAAATTGAAACGCTTCTGTAATTACATATTTTGCAAGATGGCCTTCAAGTGTTTTGGCAAAGAATTAAATTAGACAATCCTCTCTTCTCTATTTCACCTGTACTGTGAATCCCGTTTGGTGTCGGTTTTATGATAACACCCCTCCAATTCTTCCGTGGATGTCGTAATTGGCGACTATGGAAATAGGTTAAGGTACAATTTAGACGACAGACTGTCAGGTCGTCAACATACCAATGTAGAACCAAAATATGCTAGAACAAGCCATGTAGGTACATGAAAATAGTTATGCATGGTTTTGTGTCCGTAGAATTTTGTGTGCTATGTCTAGCCCATTTTGGGAATATAGGCGTGAGGTATGTTTGCACTATTGTAACAAAACATTTCTTTAAATATGTTTAATGTTTAAATTGCATTTAGCGACGTGCGAGCGCCGCGAACACAATTTTCTTTGCAGCCTATAGTCAAAAATACTTAATTAGTTGGCTGATGATCAGCAAAATTGTTGTTTCAAGGCGGACCTCTTACACAAGGACCCTTCAAATGGTGCATCGAACTTGAAAAGGTAACGTAATTTTCTCTTCTAATTGAGAAAGTTTTAAGTTCCCTTTTTTATTGTCTATCCCGGTGCCCATTGTTCAACGTGAAGTAAATTTTAGCATTCTCCATCTCGACAATTATAAAAGTTTTAATTGCTCGCACTTTCCTAATTACGAAAAATACAGTCTCATGGGCAAAGGAAATATTAAAGAGCCCGAAAAAACGGTCAAGCGTGGATTGGGCACGCGCGAAGATGGTTTCTGGAAAAAACAAGTGACGATCGGCGAGATTCTGTAGTCTGCAGTAATTGGTCATAGCCTTAACAGCTTGGGTTCCTTTGTTTTAATTTCTAACCACTTCAATTGTCATCTTCCTTTTCATAAATGTATTAACTTACTCAAGGATTAAGATTCTTAAGGATTGAATAAAGTATGCTTAGCTGGTTTGGTCATATGGAGAGGATGGATGAAAGAAAATTGACTAAACAGATTTATACGGGAAGTGTGAATGGATGTGTTGGGAGGGGAAGACCTAGACGGACGTTCCGTGACCAAATCGCGGACGTTTTAGAAACAGGTCAGGTCAAGAGTACCCGAAATCGACGAGCATGTATGAAGAGACTAATGAATGTGGATGAAGCAAAAGAAGTATGCCAGGATCGTAGCAAGTGGAACAAAGTGGTCTCTGCCTACCCCTGTGGGAAAGAGGCGTGACTGTATGTATGTATGTATTGTATGTATTAACTTACTCGTGCGGCTTGCAAGTCAAAATAGATCTACTATGAGAAAGAAACCATGACGCACATATTTTATGGCATTAGTATAATATTGAAAATTTTAATTAAAAACGTTTGGCGCCATTAACATACTCGTATTTTTTAGGGTTATGGGTACAAACGGGACTCTAATAATAAAAGTCCGATCCCCCTATCGGTCTTTCCATCTGTTTGTCAGACTGTATCCCACGAACCATGGTGATAGACTGTCGAGATTCTCATAGTTAATTTCAAAGTAAAAAAAAATACAGTCGAACTGAGAACCTCTTTTTTTGAAGTCGGTTAAAAACTAAAGGAGGTCGTCTAAGGGTCAGTTCACACCGCGACGAGACGCGACGCGGCGCTGCACGACGATGCATGTGGTTTCGCGCTGCGCAGCGCGGCACCGCGCTACGTCTCGAGGCGTAACGCGACGGACCTGAATTCTCACAGTGAAATGTGAACCTTATCACGTGGCGAATAAAGTATATTTTGAGTTGGCAGCGCTACGTGCGCAGCACCGCTCCCGCACACCGCGCGGGCGGCGGCGTAGCACTGCACCGCGCTACGCCTCGAGACGTCGCGCGGCGCCTCGAGACGCAGCGCGGCACCGCGCTGCGCAGCGCGAAATCACATGCATCGTCGTGCAGCGCCGCGTCGAGTCTCGTCGCGGTGTGAACTGACCCTAAGAAACGTGTTTTCGATGTGTTGAACGGGCATGCAGCGTGGACTTACTTTCGTCCCACATTTGGCTAAAGCCTTCCCCATTTAGGGGTGAAGGCAATAGGCTGCACCTGCGTTAAGATAAAAGTTAAAATATCTGTTTAGTTTTTCAGTTATGACACGAAAGTTACTCCTATAATTAAAGGGTTAATTTTTAAAAACGATAATATTAATTAGACTATGTCTTAATGCATCGTAATGCAGATCTTTTTGTTTCTTAGCCTTATATCTACGACAATCATAAAAGACAAACAATAAATACTTCCTTATTCGTCTTTTATGGACAAGTTCTTATACACTAAGTACTGTAGCTTTATGCTTTACATATAGATTCGAGAATGTAAACAATTTTACCTTCACGAAAGGGAACCCAGAAATCTTAAAGCGATCATGTTTGGAAATGGCAGGGAAGTTTGACAATTGGCCAAGAAAATAAAGTGCTAAATCAGTGCAAAAGTAATATTGAGTTATTATTCAAATAAGGGCGGATTTTTATCGACGACCCGTGAGGAAACTTTCTATGGGACGCAATAAATATTCACACAGGCTTAAGTAACACCTGCTTCTGATTATTTTGTAGAAAATAAGAATCGATATGTCGCAGGCGGATTGTATAATCCGCCGTTTTACATAACGCCTAGCCGTTTTGAAAAACAGCGCCGTTTTGTAAAACGGCGGCTCAACGTTCAGCCGGATTGTAGTTGCGAAACGTTCTTCAAAAAGGCGGCCCACGTTTAGCCGCATTGTACTACTACTAAAATTGTAGGGTAACAATACTTACAAAACAAAAAATGCTAAATAAAATAAATATAAATAAAATAAACTAACCTAACCTAACCTAATCTAATGTAATCTAACCTAACCTAACCTATTATAATCTCTAAATCCTCTACTGTTTATGTTAGGCAGCGCCACGAGTGTTAAAAATCTGAACTAAAAACGACAAAGTGGCGGCAAATCTCTCGCCGTATTACATTATGCCTAGCCGTAATGAATAACGTTTAGCGCCGAATTCATTCCAGCGGTTTTTCGTTCAGCCGCATTCAATCCGGCTAAACGTTGAGCCGCCGCATTACAATACGGCGCTGTTTTGCAAAACGGCTAGGCGTTATGTAAAACGGCGGATTATACAATCCGCCTTCGACATATATAATACTACCACTCGGAATAAAGTAAAACTTCGTTGGTTTTCTTTAAGAGATACGTATGAGCCATGTCTTAATTGAGTTTACCTCGGCATGTATCTTGCTAATAAGTAGCCCTTCATCTAGGAGCTGCCGCAACTCCTGCCAAACGCGCTCTGCGTGCCACCACTCTGTTCACGCGAGTTCTGTTCTGTTTGTTGTTTGTCTCGAAAAGTTCATCATCACTGAAGTGACTCAAGCACCGCCCATGTTTCCACTTCAAAGGCTTTCTCATAGTCCACAAACGCTAAGCGTAATGTTTAATGGCAAGTTGCTTCAGTCTTTTGTATAACTTGCCGCAGCGTATACTTAAATGTGATCTATGGTAATATCTTTTCGGAAACCAGCTTGTTCGGGAGGCTGGAAGCCATCAAGTCTGCGTTGGAGACGGTTCGTGAAGTGATGACTCTCGAAAACAGCTTATAAACATGGCTCGGCAGAAACAGAGACGTAAAATTCCACTCGGGAGATACAAATGTATGTATGTATGTAACTCTTTATTGTACAAAATAAACATGCCAAATTAACTAGCACAGAACAAAACACAAGTACAAAGGCGAACATATTAAGGGATCTCTTCCTGCTGACCTTCAAGTGATTGACAAAACATGTGAAATTAGAGTAGACACACAAATAAATGAATACGTTCTAATAAATCTAGACATACATATACAAATACATAAAAACACACATAATACAATACATAATAGACTAATAACAACAAATCAACAAATCACTGGTAGGTAGGTACAGAGGTTAATCTCACGTAACATCTCACAGAAACAATATCTCAGAACAGTTGGGACCAGCCCGAAAGCGGTTGAGAACGCGTTTGTGAATGATTTTGCAGTGTTTTCGAGAGTAGGTAACTACGGGAAGTGTCTATCTTAAATGGAATGTCTTCAAAGCGTTTTCAATTACTAACACTTACTGAAAATGGCTGCCAAACATGGAACAGTCACAGTTTTGTGTAAACATTGCTTACGCCATTTGAAAATTCAGAACGTGATTAACGTATTTCGCTCTACTTTTTGGTTGAAATTGGTTATGCGAGAAAGACAATTTGAACTAAGATTAACCCTTAGCCAGGCAGTGGTCATATAGGGACCACATGGTAATTTATTTTTTTGTGACCAGCAGAGGCTATATATAGACAGCAAACTGTCATTATTGGATTGTCTATGAACCAGTCGATTACGCAACGAAAAAAAAATTAGTTGGCAGAACAAAAGTTTG
>BHDV01021710.1:269551-289320 GCA_005406045.1 Adoxophyes honmai
TTAACTTTGAATAAGAACATTACATTTGTAAAGTAACTAATACTTCATTATATGTATTAACTGAAACCAAGAAGCGTTTCATTCACCTGGCTAATGGTTAAGATTCTAATTACGCATTAACCACATTTCACCCGTCTCCTCATCTAATTTACATTGCTCCAGTGATGTAAGTGCACCATAATTTGTAAGGACAAAAGTACCTTTGTACAACCTACAATGCCGTTATCTACGGACGGTTTAAATCTGTCCGCGTGATAGTGCCTCGGTCTGCCCCAGAATTTATGTACCGACTTGCTTTACTGCGGTGTAGTTTTTACTTCGCCGTTGCGTTGCGATTCGGCTGAAAGCGCTTTGTTGTAAATATGCTTCGTGATGAAGTGAGACTGATGAAAGAAGCGGTAGTTTTCTTTTGAGAAATTGATGATTAAGTTCGTTAAAAATTATTTTTTGAGGAGAGTTTGGGGCTGTAAAATAGGATAATGGATTTTATGTAAATATTATTAACCCTTAGTGTTTTTTTACATAAAACTACTATGAAAAATAATTTAAAAAGTAGCTACTGAAAGAGTTGAACTTGTCTTTTTAGCGTTTTGTGTGCTCTGCGTTTGGGAGTGCGCTATTTTTGTGTTACAGCGTTGTATGCAGTCGAGATTATAATCGTACAAACATACCTCACGCCTGTATTCTCAAATGGGTAGGCAGAGCACACAAAAGGTTTCGTACTTTTGGTATAACTTTAGGTTAAAACATTGATGGACGAGGTATATTAGTGACAGGTCGCCTCTTACGACATCCATGGAAGAAATGGAGAGACGTCGTTCTAAACTCGACACCACAATGGATACAATCGTAATAACCTTTATTATTCAGGAAAAACTTGGAATCCATTACCATTACCGAACCAAACTACTTTACCTCTTCCAAAAATCAAATACCGAGTTCCACTAAAGCGTATCCAGAACAATTTCTCCAAATTGCACCCAAGCTTACGTAGATCTATGAAGAAATTAGAATTACTACGTGTCCAATATTGAAATTCACGCGGCGACTGCGTCGTTTGGATTCAAACCACGTCGACAATGCGCTTGTGAGTCCATTCCAACAAATATTGAAGTGCATTACTCTTGAGATTTCAAAGTCTATGTACCTATAGCACTGGTTAACTGAAGGTATTAAAATTTATAACTAAGAACTTTAAAAAAATAGTGAAGATATAAAAATACGTGGGTATTCTGGGTGTTAGAAACAGGTATACATATACATACATACATACATACATAAAATCACGCCTATGTTCCCAAATGGGGTAGGCAGAGCACACGAAACGTGAAATAGACGAATCCATGATTATAGTCATAATCATGGATTCGTATACATATAGGTATAAGCAATAAAAAATAAAGACGAAGAGAAGAAGAAGATAAGGCTAGAGATATATCTACTTATTATAGGACTTTTTTGATAGCAAAATATCGCAGCTCATAGATATTGAAAAAAAAAACTGATACTTACTAAGACAAATTGCCCCCTACATCGCCATACCTAATACTCGTAATATAAGGGCAGAGTGTGACTAAAATCGATGCCGTATCTCGAATACACAGTCATGCCGGTGGTGTAGATAATTGAAATTGTAATGCGTAATCTGAGACAACTTAAAGTCTCCCAACGATCAGAGATAGTTCTCCGAGGTGTTTAATAAATCTAGACATCTGATGCTACAAGGGTGGTACAAGTTGTTTGACGCATTTTGCAAGCTGTAGAGTACCTTCTTTGTTTTAGGGTGTCCCTCGAGATCCCTAACATCGTTTGTCATAAAATCATTTGCCCGAACTGTTTTGTCCTAATGGGCATTTGCCCTAACGATCACTTGCCATAATAATCATTTTCCATAATTCTAAAATAGTCAGGAATCATTAGGCAGGGTAGAAATCAAATAGGTTAGGTTAGATTAGGTTTATTTTATGACCATAAATAGCGAGCGAAGGGTCAAAACAATCGTTTCTGACATGATCATTTTGACATAAAACGTTAGGGAATATAAAAATAGGTGAAAAAACTTTAGGGATCCAGATATAGATCCTTGTTTTAACTTCTGCGCGGACTAAATTTTAGTTGTACTAAATGGAATGGTTCCAAAGTTTTCATTACTTATGTGGAATTAACTCCAAGCGTTTTATACTTGAGACCGCATCCGATCTGATTATATTTTTAATTATAAACATAGTTATGAGCACTAGGTAAACAAAAGTAGAAGTAGCTCAAATAAAGTTTTTATAGTAAGTAGCTCAAATGAAATGGGCAGTAATTTGCTAATGTTTGAGATTATTGCAGCAACGAAATCACTTCCAATTTATTTTCTAGAAATAAAAACGGTAGTCCCATTACGATTTATATACAATTGAAATATATTCGAGCAATCTCAATTCTTGTTTCCTAGATTGACACTTTTTGCCACAGCTTACACCGTGGCAGACAAGTCACTTAATAATTAACCCTATTTTTGATAACTGCCACCGCTTTTTAAGTTTTTATTTATTCTAAATTGGTATAGTTAATATTTGTGTTGGACATCAAAACATTTTTTATAAAGTAGTAAGTATATCATTTCCTAACGAAAAAAAAGTATTTCACGTAATTTCGGCGTCAACTTCATAAAACTATAGTACTAAACTTGAACATAAAGTAACCACTAAGCCGTACCATCTAAACTTCACAACAGTCTCCACCGAACATTCTTCCAACAACGAGACTGCGCCCGGCACGGCTTACGAATTGCGTAAAAAGAAAAGCCACGAATAAAGGAGCACAATAATAATTTTAATCAAAAACAATGAGATTGCGCTCGACGCAAATTGCTCTTCTTCTGCCATTAACATGATGATGAAGCGGCGTGACGTCTGCTCGGAGGTGTCCGGGTAACCCTCACACCGACGCGTATTACTTACTGCCTTCAGATACCGAACAATCTTCTCTTCCGTGATTGTCTTCATCTGTGATTCTCTTGCGTGATCATCAAAAGATTCGTTTGTGACTCGTCAGATTCCTGATTGGTCGTATTATTTATTAGATACTTTCATAATTGATCATTTTTTAACATATTCCTTTTCCTGATAAAATTATGTGCGAATATTCAGATAGTTAATGTCTATAGAATGTGTAAGAAACGTTAAGAGGTTCTAAAAGAAGTGTTTGCTATTTCTTGTGACTGTTGATTGACGAGTGTGAAGAAGATTTGACGAAGCCAAAAAAATTAAAAAGAGCTCCGATCGATTTAAAGCCTAGCCAGTCTGAAGGAGAAAAAGAACGCTGATGGTGATAAAAGTGATAATATAACTTATTATCACCTAAATTGTCGGTTTAGCACTTTTCCCTGCCAAGCAACCAATTATAATGGATGTTTTTTTTAACTCACCGTGATTTAATCATTTAGTAAATTGTTTTGGAAAAAGTTGTAGGAACTTATGCTATAAGAGGTATTTAAAAATCAAAGCCTACACAAAAGTAGTAATAGAACGTAAAATATGCGTACCATTTTAAAACACTTCACTTTTAGACGTTGCATCCACCTATAATGTCTAATCTACGTTCTGACTCCAAGAGCGAAAACGATACGCACTAAGCGGGCTTTATTATAATCCTCATTTTATTCTTCTCGACTTAAAATTTTACCCTCACGACCGATACAATGTCTCACGGATTTTGTTACATCCATAACGTCCTCACTAAGGCTAAGACAAGCTTCAACTTGTTAAAAAGTCACAAAGTTTCGTTTAGTTTACTCATCTATCATATTATCCAAGGCCTAACTTGGTACTTTTCATATCGAGTATGACTTCAGTTGAACATTTTTGTTAAAACTTTGTCCGTAATACTAAGTATGTTTTAAAGTTATACCACTTATCTTACAGACATCGTTTGGGTAACCTAGAAAAATAAGGGACGAAAAATGTATTAGAAGAGCTGTAAGGAATTTGTAATCTGTAATTTACATAGCTAACCGAAATTTGGAGTAAGGGAAAATTATTCTTATTCAATGATTATGGTAAGTTAAAAACGACAATTCCCTGTGATATGCTTAAAATTAAGTACATCTTTCCATTGTTCCATGTATGGTTAAGGCTCAATTCACACCAGAAGAGCAGCGCAGCGCGGCGAAGCGGAGCGCAGTTTCAGTGTCATGAGAATTTCAACTTTATTTTCATTACAATAAGACTTATTATCGCATGAGAAACTCTTACGATGCGCGCGGATGCCCGCGGATCCGCGGGAATTCCAGCGCATTCCATTAACAAAGCCGTGCGACTGCGCGAGCTGCCGCGGGAATGCCCGAGGATGCTCGAGTAGTCGCGATGGCCGCTGTCAATAATTATGTAAATTCCAGCGACTTCCTACGCATTCCAGCGGCTTCTCGAGCAGTTGCAGGAATCCTCGCGCATTCTCCACGGAGCGGGTCGCTGCGCTACGCCGCGCTGCGCTGCTCTTCTGGTGTGAATTGAGCCTTAGGCCACAGGTTAGTAACCTGCCACAATTTTATTTCTTAAACCTAACTTTACACTGGAAACTTTGCTGATTATAATTAGGAAGCGTGAAATATTCGTGATTTTGTGTATGTAATTTATACAGATAAAATATTTTATGTAGATAACATGTAACAAACACTCTGGTGCTATTTCTCAGGGGTAGGTACTAGTTATAAGTAGTTATGGAATCAATGAAAAGTCCTTTTTAGGGTTCCGTACCCAAAGGGTAAAAACGGGACCCTATTACTGAGACTTCGCTGTCTGTCTGTCCGTCCGTCCGTCTGTCTGTCACCAGGCTGTATCTCAGGAACCGTGAGAGCTAGAGAGTTGAAATTTTCACAGATGATCTATTTCTGTTGCCGCTATAACAACAAATACTAAAATTAAAATAATTATAATAATTAAGGGGGGCTCCCATACAAAAAACGTGTTTTTTTTTTGCTATTTTGGATCTATTTAAATAACTGTAACAGGTAAATACTTGAAATGCTCACAAAATATTTAATTAAATATTTACTTTAAATGAAAATAATTAAAATAAAATAAAATTAGTATTTAAGGGGGGGCTCCCATACAAAAAACGTGTTTTTTTTTCTATTTTGGATCTATTTAAATAACTGTAACAGGTAAATACTTGAAATACTCACAGAATATTTAATTAAATATTTACTTTAAAAAGGAATAATTAAAATAAAATAAAATTAGTATTTAAGAGGGGCTCCCATACAAAAAACCTATTTTTTTGCAGTTAGTTTTTTGCTGTTTTGGGTCTATTTAAATAATTGTAACAGCTAAATACTTGAAATGCTCACAGAATATTTAATTAAATATCTACTTTAAAAGTTAATAATTGAATATAAATAAAATTAGTATTTAAGGGGGGCTCCCATACAAAAATTCTGAATTTTTGCAGTTTTTGGTACGGAACCCTTCGTGCGCGAGTCCGACTCGCACTTGGCAGGTTTATTTGTTGTTGTTCTTTAGCATTTAGACACGTTTGTTAATAGATTTTTTCTTCGTTTTTTTTTTTAAATTTCTTTGGGATGCAATATTTGAGATTTTATAACTACTCATTCTTGTATAGGTTACTTATCCTACTAATATTATAAATGTGAAAGTTTGTGAGTATGTTTGGATGTTTGGATGTTTGTTACTCTTTAACTCCAAAACTACTGAACGGATTTTAATTAAACTTTACAGTAATGTAGCTTATACATCAGAATAGCACATTGGCTACAATTTATAAAGATTTTGTTTGAATTTTCCAAAATATGACGATAGGAAAAATAGTAGGATTCCGCAATTTTCAACGTAAAAAGCTATAAATTGGCATGCGGGCTGTGACTAACAAGATCTCTTCTGTGTTACCCCGAATTTAACGCGAGCGTAGCCGCGGGCAAAAGCTAGTGTAATATAATTCTCTCCTGAACGTACCCAATTGTCTTGTAATCTTATCACTCCAAATTCATTAATGCTAATCAGTACCTATTCTAGTCGCCGTGTTCAAAGACTTCCCCGTCAAAGGAGTTGCAGACGACGCAGTACGAAAATAGCACGTCATTGTCGACGGCGACCCTTCAAGTGGAGGCTCGACGTTTCAAAAGTGTCTGAAGTGAGCGCAGAAGCAACTGTGAAAAATGCATGCCGTGTGCTTCGTGCCGTGAAACGGGGTGAGCAGGGACAAATCTCGGTTTTCCATTACAACGCTCTAGCGCCACCTATCGTCGAAAAGCCGAACTTCTGCTGCAATCAAGTCAGACAGCAGGATACAACTTTGTTTTATACAAGGAGCCCCAGAAGTACCTTAAAATTTAAATTTCGAATTATATTAAAACCGCCATCCCCCGCCGTTTTCCCCTTTCTTCCCATGGGTGTTGTAAGAGTCGAATCTGGGAAAGGGTTAGTGTATTGTGGGCGATGGGCTAGCAACCTGTCACTGCAATAATCACGTTTAACCATCTGCGCGCTTGCACGCTTACCGTGCTAAGCGTGCTGGTTACCCTGAAATTGCTAAACGTGGCACTGGATTTTTTAATTCATGTGCTCTGCCTACCCCTCTTGGGAATACAGGCGTGAGAATATGTATGTATGTATGTGAATTAAAACCGCGCATGGAATGGCGCTCGGGGTGCGGGGGAAACGCCAATGGTCTTTCGGCATATAGTCGATATGGAGCGTTCGGAAAGACCGTTGGTGCTTCCCCCGCACCGCGTGAGCCATTCATGCACGCCATTGGAATTTTATTCACCCTGTACTATGTAGCGCTTACCTAAAAAACCAACTACATCCCATTTTACGGTAATACGACTAGACTGCGGTACTGGTGGGGCGTGATGAACCCAGGTATTTGATATTTCGAGCCGTTGCAAATTGAAACTGGGGTGCGAGTTAAATCAAAAGGGGAATACTGTTAGACGTGTGCTTGATAATTGTAAATTATTAACTTTGTTGTGCGAAAAACTAAGGAATTGTGGGAAATATTCCAATAAAGCAATCTCTCTCCGGACAGATTTTATGCCTTGGACTGAACCAATGAAAAAAAAATGAAGAACTCTGGGCAGAAACAGGATGTCTATTTTAAATTGCTTGGGCAGGACGAAGATAGAAAACAAAAAATATTTTCAGGACATTTGAGACTTACAGTTAGCAACAAAAATTTTGACGCGTGTAGGTACGTATTTTTGGCGTTTTGACTATGTTGATTATCTAGAGTAACTGAAAATAATCACGCAACATTTGCCAGCTTTCATTCAAAAAAGATCGCCTTTCCATCCCCGAAGGAAAGGACACTATTCATTTCACGGAATATCACCCAATTTCAACGTTAGGAATCCGAAATTCAATTGCAGCACAATTTTTCGATTTCCATTAACATTCCTAGGATTCCAATCTGTATTCAATTTATTCCGCTGGGCGTTACAACTGTTTCGTTTGCATTCGGCCATCCGGTCACTGTTTGCAAATCGGCGGCGATTTTAATGTAAGCCTGACGCGTGCCGGCATATTTTTCAAGCCGACAAAAATGTAGCAATTTTTAATGCGGTTGCTTCATGGTATATTTCGTGGCTACATGTTGTAAGGAGGTTGAAGCGCACTATCTAAAGGTACAGAGGTCGTACGGGGTCGGGCATAACTCAAATCTTTGGAAGAGGTATATTTCGTAGCTACATATTTTAAGGAGCTTGAAGTGCACTATCTAAAGGTACAAAGGTCGTACAGGGTCGGGCATGACTCAAATCTTTGAAAGAGGTATATTTCGTAGCTACATATTATTTTAAGGAGCTTGAAGTGCACTATCTAAAGGTACAAAGGTCGTACGGGGTTGGACATGACTCAAATCTTTGGAAAAAACTACAATATTAAATAAAATGAGCACATTTCATATTGACTTTTATTTCCGAGCGAGCTATATATATTATTTTGCATATTTTTACGCGAAATTATAATAAAAAATATCATTCGGAAACGTTATTTTCACTCGTAACAAGTACCTCGACTAATTATTTACTCATTTTCCGCATCAAAAATTTCATCTCAGTCCAGCGTCATACGGTATGAGTATGACTCATACCGCGAAAAGGCTTCCAACTGACCATGTCCCCGAAATAGTATCGGGATACCCTTTTAGGCAATCTAATCAACATTTGATCAGTCTGACATTTGCAAGAGCTTCAACAACAAATATACTGGTATTTGTTCCTACGCACTCCCACGCATAATTTCTAATGAAGTCGGAAATAGTGTAAAGTTACTAGCAACTTGACGAAATTATCTACACATTGTAAAATGAGCTTTATACCCCAAGGATTATGATCTGCGTCGCTCGTTTCTATTCATTTTTCCGTGTTGACGCACCGCAATGTTTTAAGAAGACAATTTATGGAAAGGGCCTACGTGCCGCGAATGTGATATGGACGCTCTCCCCGCCCGTTGAGAGAAAAATTAATAAGAATAATGTTTACATCGCTGTAAAAAAATTAAAACCACGTTTTTATGTAAACAAGACAGATTTAGCGATTAAACTTTTTAAGTCAGAAGCATGTTTTATAGAGCCATAAAACGGGACGGATTCTGGTTGATCTTTATCAATTTGAGATGAGATTTATAGCCGTATTTTGAGGGCTTTATTAAGTCCTCCTTTTTTTCGTCGTATAACCTTTGTCTTCTAAGTTTTATACAGAATGAAATCCTCTATAGAGCGGGAGTAATTCTTTTTGTAGCGGATTTCGGGCCTAAATTGCTAAGCCTTATTTTTAAAGGGGAGAGAAATTTGAGAATCCTTTCGTCGCACGAAGTTTAAATGGGCTCTTAATGCGATCGGATTCAGGCAAGAATTCTGCTAATGTTAAACGGAATCTGCACAATCTGATTGCTTCAATAAGTTCCGGGCAGTTTCCTTTTATGCTGTAATACTTTGAGATTCTCAACGCTCTTGCTTTGTGCGAGGCTTCGGAAACTTTTTAAGATTTCCTAAAGTTGCTCGTGTACTTGAACTCATCCCATTCATCTTTTCACAAAGTATCATAATTGGGAAATTCATTTTAACAATACAATTATTATGCGTTTTACTGGTGTATAATTTGGAAACACAACCCCGATATTTAAGTAAAAAAACTGTAAATACTTGAGTGTATCCATTTTATTTCAATATAACGCACCTTGAAAATCAAAACGTCATTATCCAAAAAACGCATTTTTTCACCAGAAGGGTTTAAAAATCTGAAAAAGAATTTGTGTTCAAAAACGGTAAATTTTTCTAATTAGGGTAAATATTTCTACTGGATTAGCTTTTTATTCATGCCAACTGTCTATCTAATATAAAAAATGTTGTTTCTTTATCTTAATTACTTCATAATTTCGTATTTAAAAAAAAAATAGTGTCACTCTTCCGTTTATTTTCTCTTAACGCCACTTTTCTACTTTCAATTTACACTTATTTTAGATATAATTTACGGAAGAGTGACAGTACAGTTTCCTTTTTAAGATAAATTGTTAACAATTTATCGTTATTTGCGTGAAAAACTAGAATAAAATACATATTTTGAAACGCAAAGAACATTATTTTCAGGCTTGCTTATAATAAGCATAATTTTTCGTGCCAAAGTATGAAAAACGTCATGACATTCTGAACGTAAGCAGGAAAAATGCGAAAGTTAGGTGAAGTAAATATTTTTCCAAACAGATTACTGAAATAACTATTTTAAACATGCAATAAACTTATAGTCTACATTTTCACTTAACAATTTTTATATTTTTAGTAAATTTCACAAATAATAATTGTAAAAAGTATCAGATTAGCACAGATAGGTTTGAATAAAGATCTGTGCGATATGCTCATACCTGTCACTGGCACCGTCTAACTAGAAACGTCAGAAAATGATAGGTATTCTATTTCGCACACGTGTTGTCTCACGCGTGTATCTGTACTAAGCCTACAGCTTCTAAATGTTGTAATATTCTTTGTAAAAAATACTATAGTATACAATTTTTACCAAAAAGTCTGATACGGAAATTACTCATAATCATAATTAAGTGTAATAAACCCAAAAATAATAACATTTGCTTAACTAAATTTCACAAATAACAATATAATAATAGCAGTTTTTTGTCTTAATTCACAATTTATGGGTTTTGAATAATATTTTGAAATGAAGTACAAAATTGTACTGTCAGTTATTACTTTTAACCAATTGTCATAGATTCAACTATTTAGCTTTAATTTATCTTATCTTAAAAATCACAAGCTTTTTAGAAACATAATACGATGTGAATGTAACAAAAACGTAATAAAATTCAAATAGATTAGAAAGAGAATATTAGTTTAGATCATAAAACTGAAGGATTAAATTAAAGAAAGATGAAACATACTATGGGAGAATAACGTGTATTCCTAAGATAAACCTGATAATAACATTGTTGTGATAGGATTTTATATCAAAAAGATCTCTAAGCTTTTAAGAAAGTTAATGTTTTTGTTTGCCACATAGAACTACCAAGAAATACGGATTATCAAAGATCTAACCTCTTTAATTGGTGTAGCTTGCTATTTATAAGTATACTTAGTTAAAATTACTTTCATGGAAAATTGTTTATAAACAAAAAAATACGTTTTTCATCATAGAACATAAGGCAAAACGCTCGGCGTCCCCGTCACGAATGAAAAAATGACGTATTTCCGATCACACATTCGCATATTCCTTCCAAACGTCATAGCGACACTATTGCCCTCTGGAACATCTAAAAGAGATAGAGCTACAGGTGTCTTTGCATTGCATAGTTTTCGGCTTCCATAGCTAGATGGTATTGATAACTCAAAATAGACATATTTCGTATAGTGACGTTTTGATTCTCAAGGTGCGATAAGTGAGTCTCATAGTTTTATGTTTAACAACTTACTGTAAAAAAAAAATTAAGATATTTCGTAATTACGTTACTATGATAACGATGTTTCTATCTTCTATTATTTGCTTAAGTCCAACGTAAATCTAGTTTGTTATAATTTGTGTTATTGTGTTCATGAAAATGTTACACATCAGGTCAAGTAATGCTTTATAGTAAGATTTTGCTAGTTTTTTTTCTATTAAATAAAAATAAATAATTATAAGTCGACTAATCGATTGTTTTATTTATGATTCTACATGCCAGTAACCTTAACCTGAGGTTTATTTATTGGCTTTAAAAAGTCCTTTGAAGTTATATAAGTATTCCGATTTAACTGTCGAAGATTTCCATTTTCGGCTCGTCGCACTGCGACACGCATCTTTAGCAATTCACACAACTTAATCTAACATACTTGTGTGACCATTCAGTCAGGTTGGGAAGAATGCGGCATTCTTAGGACCACTGCTAAGGGTAACAGATGGCCGGTGATAAATTTGGGCCCGGTTCCCGCGACATATTTGTCCGGTGACTGCAATTGTCCGTTCCTTAACTGTTGCAATAAAACATCGTGTATAACATTATTAAGGGTGCTTAATTAAGTACCGTATGGTGGCGGGTTTAGAATAACATCTCTCCATTTTTTTTCTGAAGAGAGAGGCTAAGAAAGTAGGTTAAGGTATGCTTTAGGCTACAGGCTAAATAGAAATCTGTCGCTATTATGTCTATTGCATCTGTTTTTAAACGAGTGGTTGCAATACGCAAAATAGTCATAGTTTAGTGCTCTTCCTAACCCATTTGGGAACACAGGCGTGATTGTTTGTATTTTTCTAATAAATGTAATGAGTTCGATATTTTTGTAAAAAAAAAGAGACTGGTTGCTATCCTGTCGCCTGAAACACACCTTAACCTACACCAAAACACAACCAAAACTCCATCTTCCCTGCAAAAAACAAAAATTTTATAGTTTTAATCCGGAGCTTCGGATAAAAGAAAAAGTCCCGTACAATTACAGAGGTATAAATCTGGGGTACCATCTTACGATTCTCGAGAAACACCGTGTTTGGAGCCAGCGCGCGTCCCACTAAATGCCCCCAGTAGTTTATTGGACCACGTGGCTAGAATTCAAGCGGGCTGGAAAATTTGCTGGCCAATTAACGGTGCCCTGCTCTGAGTCAAATGTTAATGCAATTAGATAGAAGCGTAGTTAGCGGGCTAAGTAGTTATTTGGGTTTAGGTGTAGGTACCTACGTCACGAATGTGTTAAAGGGCTAGGCCGACTATAAAAGTAACGTTGACAAAGGCATGACTATTTCTCGTTTTATAGGCATTTTTAGTTACATTAATTTTAAGTTTGAGTCAGATAATAGAAGTATAGAATAACACGAAGGTAGAGAGTGTAGAATATAACCTCTCCGTGTCTTCTATGGCGACTAAGGAAAAAAGTTATGGTATATTTTAGGCGACAGACTAGCAACCTTTCTTATTCCTGTTCTCTGTCTACCCCATTTGGGGATACAGGCGTGACGTAAATATGTATGAACTTATACCTATTTCCTTCAGTCGTTTCCTGCGACAACCACAGAAGAAATGGACGTCTGCCGGCTTAGCACGGCAATGTACATTACCTATTATTTTCTGACACTTCTAACTATTCAATTTCGCGTGTGTCTCCTCTTGCCTGCTAGATGTATGAACAAAAAACTGCAAAGTCTAGTAAGTATCACAAGTTATAGCTTCAGTGATTCCCATCTCCGCGTCTGTAGGTTATAGTTTTTTAGGCCTTTCGTCATCCTTCGCTTACCGAAGGTTTTATAGCTATGTTAAAGTTTATGACAAACTGGCTTTTGCCCAAGACTTTGTACGCATAGATAATAATAACATTATAGGTATATCTACCGGTTTTTTAAGGAAATAAGGTGATATTGCCGATATTCCGCAGATTTTTTTAAGGTATTTTTTTTATAATAGAGACTTGCTTCAAAGATTGTGAAATTATCATTATTAAAAATCTGAAAGTAGTCTCGTAATTCCACAGACCGATGTACCTACAAACATTGTAACCAGGTAGTACCTTGCAAGTCAGAACCATATCTATAAAGGAATAAATAAACGAACAAATTATGCGCGTTTTTACACTTAGAAACATAGTAATCAACTGCCTAAAATAATTAAGATGTACAAAGTTAGCAAATATCTGTACGAGTAGATTCCTGAAATAATGAACGCTAACAGAACGCTTGCAGCCACGAAGCACTTAAAACGGAAGAGGCCTTTATAATTATCTCTAAACTGAATTTTCCTATCACACATATTTGATACAAGAAGTTCAGAGCTCTTACGAGTATATTCTGAATTTGAACGACATTAAAACAATGCAATTCGAAATGCAGAAAAAAACATGAAAATGAATGTACGGATCATCCCAAGTTTCATCTTCATTGTGTCACAAATCCAATTAAGAAAAAAACAGACGTCAATCAGCCTGTTGTTTATGGATTAGCGTTAAGGCTGCACCGAGCTTTTGGCATATTTCCAAATGGCAGAATACATGACATGTTACGTAGGAAAACTTTGACTATAACGCTTACACAGCCACTTTTAGCGTAATTTTAAGTTTAGACATACCTACTTAAATGTTTTACTTAAAAAAACCAAAGTAATTTTTTAGTTAGCGAAAAGTTTGAAATGATAAAACAACTAAATATTTTCTAGTGTTTACTATAAATATTAATTAATATCAATACCTAACATGACAGAAATAACTTAAATATCTACGCCAATACAGCGCTTAGATAGTTAGATAGATGGGTTTTGAAATAAATCACGTAATCACTTCTACAAACAAAAAACATTTAGTCGCCCGTACTCTTCGCGATGGCTACGTTCAGCTACCCCAGAGTAAAAAATACTTTAGGTTGACTAAAATGCTAATGCCGGTGAGTTTTTAAGTTTGCATAATCGGACTTGGCACGTGGTTAGTGTAAAAATGGCAAAATTACACAAGAACATCTCCTATTAAAATCGCTCTACGCTCCGTACTCATCCTACTACGTAAACAGGCAGGTCATTAAATTTTACTTTGTGTATTCTGTATTTGAGGGGAATTCTTATTTGTATGATACTCGGCTTGCATTCAAAGGGAACTGAAAACCCGCAAACCACTTGCGGTTGACAATGTGTTATTAGAATCACTGATGGGTTACATTCTATTGCTTTCCTTTATTCGTTCTACTCATTGTGTACACATTCTTTTCTGTTTTAAAAATCTCACAAATCAGATTTGTTATTTACACTGTATAGTTTATACATATAGTCAGCAACTTAGATAACGACACACTCAAAGTGTCAAAAACTAATACTTATACAAAGTGCCCGAAAATCGTCCGTAAATATTTTAAACAGTGGTCACCCGACTACCCGGTAACCGGTCGATGCGTCTGAAAACTCCTCTTAAATATTTCCTGAAAATTTTCATTATTAACCTTCTGAGAGACAAATCTTTCATCGCTTTTCGGGTCATTGCGCCCTATGGTTACCTACCTTGCGTCCCGTACGCTAGTCCTGTACTTACGTGGCTAGAACAACATTAATATCACAGCTTTATTTAGGTATATCGTACCAATCATGGTCGTACCCCCCTTTATCCCTTTATCAAAACGCAAACAAGTCGAATCCGAATGAAATATCACACTAATTAAAATCCGTCCGCCGCAAGATATCAATTTGCTGTGTCGCATTTCAACTCGACTGGGCCTACGCAAAGCTGGTCGGATTCAACACTTGGCTACATGATTCGTCGGGCTATGGCAATAGTCTGTCTCTACTGATATGTCGCCTGTCTGTCTGTCCGTATTACGAAGTATCGGGCATAAGTCATCAGAGATTTGTTGAGTTATTCTTTAAAGTAACAAACTAAACACATAGTCTAATGTTTTGAAACATGCCTCAAAGTAGCCAATACGTGTCTACTTTTAAAACGTATTTAGCGTTTCATTATGTTTTATGTTAAACCTAAAAAATATTATGCTAGAAGTGGCCATTATTCATTATTTTGTCTATGTCACGTTTCGTGTGCTCTGCCTATCCTATTTGGGAACACTGGCGCGATTGTATGTATGTATGTATGTATTATGTTTTATTTTTGAATTTGTTGCAAGTTTTTTTAGTTATCTCTTGACGCGTGTATCCTAAAATTATTTCATCTACTGTCAATCACTCGCTTCTCTCGTAGAGTCATTTTTGAGCTGGTTTTATCGTGTTTTAATACATTCGTTAAACAGTGTAATGTGGTGATTTATTGCTTTACCTAGCCAAAGGGAATCCAAACAATAATTTAAATGTCGCTGTCTAACTAGAGGCGTCAGAAAATGACAGGTAGGTAGTAGTAGTACTCGTCGACGTGTTTCCATGCTAAGCCTACAGAACTCGTCGTTCTATGTCACATTTTCTGTTTGCCATCACTTACCAATACAACTATTTGAAAGGCTATGTTAGACTTGAACACGCGCAATTTTTCTAGTTTTTTTTTTTTAATTTTGTTTCTAGTTTCATTAAAGCTGTTAGTCTGGCATGCACTTGCATAAATAACATTTACACTATCTCGTTTTGTCATTAGATAAAAATTATTGGCTAACCAACTTGGTTAACTTCATTTATTTTGCGTATTTGTGAATTTTTTACAGTTTTTTTTTTAGGTAAAAGTCAAGGAACAATAATAGGCATTATGCAAAACTCTTGGCTAAGGCTATAGTCTCACACGAACGGCCATCGAAATGCTCAAGCCACACAAACGCTGCCGCTTACCACATTCGCCGAGCATTACGACGTATCGGGTGATGTGAGCCGCTGTCACAAAGCAATTTGATTAGTGTCCGCTGTCGCAACGGGATGTATAAAGCTGATGCCGGAATACCGGATTGCTGTTGTGCTGTTAACGAGAAGTGATTGAGGCCCTCGGCGGGAAAATAAAGAAAGGCGCACATTTTCGGCGCTTTGATTTTGTGCGCTAGGAATAGGTGAGTTGCCTATACAGTCAAATCTGCCACGTTTTTAGAATGAATCGATCCAACTGCTACATGATAAAAGTCATTTATATACCCAAAGAGTGAATATTTTAATACCTAATTATTTTAGTTTCTTACATAAATCTTTAACATTTATTGCAAATCGGCGTCATAGGCGTCGCTAGCCGCATCCACTTAGTTCCAAATTTGAAATAATAAGTTTATTCACTTTTGACTATACCATACCATGACTAACTGTAGATGACGTAGATGCAGTTTGCGCTGGCAACTATTGGACTACTACTAGTTACTGGTGGTGAACGATGACGTCTGCGGCAACCTTTAAACAAACTCAGGTTCTACCATCTTACTATCTCGCAGTACAAACAAGACGTCAAAACACTAAATAACAAGCGTGCAGAGTAATTTCATTGTAAATTTGAATTAACCATTAGTAAGATCGCGTGCCAAGTGCAGACGCTCGATCTCAATTTTTCAACGTCTGGAAGTTAACGATATTTTTTTATTCTAACTCGCCTTCTCGTGGTTTTCTTCTACTAGATACAAAATTATAGTCCTACAGTGTCTAGGAATGAAAGGCAGAGGCAAGGTCATAGCGACATTCACAAATGAAATAGTCAAAGCAAAAGCATACGAAACGTTACATAGATAAAAATCATGGCTGTCTTGTTTCGTAGCCACAAATTAAAGAAAGGGATATACAAGGTGGAAAGTTTCAACGGGCCCTGGAGGGGAACTACTCTAAATCTTTTAGTTAGCTCATTTTACTGAAAGGAAACATTCCTTCATTTTTAGAATGAAACAAAACTGCATTAAAAGATTTTTGAAATTTTGCTTGTCTCAACCGGGAATCGAACCAACTAAAAATTAAAAAAAAATTTTTTTTGCTCGTTTATTATACAAATCGGTAGAACTATTATTTAGGATAAAATCTGTCTAAGAAACATTTGGTCTTACACTTCGATAAGCACGAGATATCCATGAAATTGAATATTTATTGCATGTTTTTTAAACAATGCCTAGTACCTACTGCAGCGCTATTGTCTAACGCACCAAAAATCTAAATCATGTTTAATTTGTTAGTTTTAGTGTCAGTTCGCTTTGAAATGTATCAATTTTGAAGCGATTTTTGAAATCAACTGTCAAATTAAACACGATTTAGATTTTTGGTGCGTTAGACAATAGCGCTGCAGTACTAGGCATTGTTTAAAAACATGCAATAAATATTCAATTTCATGGATATCTCGTACTTATCGAAGTGTAAGACCAAATGTTTCTTAGACAAATTTTATTCTAAACAATATTTCTACCGGTTTGTTTAATAAACGAGCAAAAAAAATTTAATTTTTAGTTGGTTCGATTCCCGGTTGAGACAAGCAAAATTTCAAAAATCTTTTAATGCAGTTTTGTTTCTTTCTAAAAATGAAGGAATGTTTCCTTTCAGTAAAATGAGCTAACTAAAAGATTTAGAGTAGTTTCCCTCCAGGGCCCATTGAAACTTTCCACCCTGTAGTGGCAGGTTGCTAGCTGTCGCTTAAAACTTAGAAATGTTTAGGTACTTAAAATGTAAAGGAGTAATTATAGAATTACTCTAGACCCTACACCACACGGGGAATGTAGGTAGTAAATAATAATATTTACCCGAGTTTTTTTTTTTTAGTGAGCCTTGGTAGCCCAGCGGTTCGATATGTGGCCTCTCACGCAGGGGGTCGCGGGTTCGAACCCCAGGCTCGCACTTCTGAATTTTTCGGAATTTATGTGCGATACGGAATTAGATATTTACCACGTGCTATTCGATGAAGGAAAACATCGTGAGGAAACCTGCACACAACGATGAAGCAATTCTATGCCGTGTGTGAAGTTTTCAATCCGCGCTGTGCCCGCGTGGGTACTATAGCCCAAGCCCTTTCATATTGAGTGGAGGCCTGTGCTTAGCAGTGGGACGTAAGAAAGCTGGACGATGATGATGATGATGATGATTTTACAGGAACAATAAAATGTGACACATTTTTTTGCAAAATGTCTACTTCTTTATCTAAACATCTACTATTTTATTCAAACGTTGTTACTTAGAAACAAAGTTCCAGGAGTAAATTACGAAAACTATTCGTAATTGAATAAATAGATTTCGTTAACGCGTAGCAAACTTTCCTAATCATAATGAAGTATCATGTTGATACAAGTTGGTGGCTGTCATAATATTTGTTGGTGAAGCTACGTAATGTTTTAGGATGGTTCGGTAATAATTATTGAAGAAGTTGATAAAGTTTTTAAAGATTAACGAGTCATTTTGGGTCAAAGATCATATTATAAATTAATTAACATCGTTAACTGTTTAATGAAAACGTTTTTACAAATTCAAGTGAATGAATTTTGATGTAAAACCTTTTTGGTTCCATGCCCATGTCTTCAAACAACAGTGAAGTTGTTAACAATAATCTACACTAGTCTACACTAGTATTGTAAAGAGGAAAGATTTGTTTGTTTGTTTGTTTGTATTTTTGTATTTTCGTATGTTTGTAGTGAATAGGCTCAAAAAGCACTGGGCCGATAAAAAAAAAAAAAACACTATTAGAATCGTCAATAATGTAACCAAGGGTGTAAAAAAAATCAGCTTAATTTCCAAAAATAAGTAATTGTCTACCCCGTGCGAAGCCGGGACGGGCTGCTAGTAGAAAAATAAAAGTGCAAAATAATTCACATTGCGCACTCTTTGTAGCTATTTCTACCGCTTTTTGAACAACTGTATTAAAAGTAACCATTAACGAAATATCTTTATAGGAAAATTGCCACGTATCTCTTACACACATTGGTCAATTACACCCCGATAACACGTTACTGTCCCGCCTACACTTTCGCTGGACAGCCTGATCAAGCTTGTTTGTGAATGGGCGTCTTATTAGCCGGTTCCCTTAGAACTTGTCAGTTGTGACTGATGGAGTGTTTGCGAGATGGTGTGGCGAGACAAGGCCCAAATTGTGTTATTAATATTTAACATCTGCGTCTTTTCGGACGCGAATAAGGGTACGGCTACTTGGTGTCATGTTAGATTGCCCACACGTTTTGGTGGTTGTTTGTTTTTGTTGTGGCTGGATCGAATGCTTTCGCCTTAGCAGACGGTTAGGTTGTGGCAAGAATGCGTGGTAAGAGTTCTTGTTCCATGTGACATACATACCTACATGTAATTACGACAGTGTTCCCAAATAGGGTAGGCAGAGCACACGAAATATGACATAGACACCATGACAATTTCACGCTTTGCAGTCACTTCTAGAATAATTTTTGGTTACACCGATGGAAGAGGTAGAATAGTGACAAGATGCTAGCCTGACACCTAAACCTATTTCTCCAAGTCGACTCTTATGACATCCACGTGAGAAATGGTAATAATTGAACTAAGGAACGGTCTGACGGCCTTCTGTTTTATTATTCAATATCCAATTTGTCCTTGACCAAGTTCTCATGTGACTTTTTACACAGAAAGTAAAAAAGTAATTTCTTTTGAGCATGGAATAATTGAGCGGGCTCTTCTTATTCGCAAAGAGATAAAGTAAATTACATTTCCTCGAGGTATTTCACGGAATGTGATCTTGTTTAGTATTTGTTTATAAATAATTCAGTTTTACGTTACAACGTTCTACGTCGCACGTTTGCAGTTTGGGTTATTTGCGGGGTATTTATAGAGCTGTGATAATGATGCATTATAAATAAAAAAGAAAGGTAAACGCCCCAGACAGAGCGCATAGGTACATATTTTTCGAAAATATTTTAATTGTGAAAAAAAAATGTTTATTATTAGGGGTCGGATTTTTCATCGCATGATCCGAGGCAAGAAAACTAT
>BHDV01021732.1:0-19253 GCA_005406045.1 Adoxophyes honmai
TTTAATGCTCAGGCCGCGAACTTTTCAATCAGCCCTCGTAGTAGCATTTTTTGGTTATTTTTAATGCTTGTTCTCACTTTTTAGGGTTCATTTTATAGTAGCATTTTTTGGTTAATTTTAAATGCTTTTTCTCACTTTTTAGGGTTCATTTTATAGTATTTTTTCACAATTAGAATCTGCGCAGAAACAGTAACGACGGATTTAGAAAAAAATGCCAATCGAAATTTTGCTACTAAGAAATAAGGATTTTAGTAAAATGATCTGAATCTTTAGCATCATGCTACACTGCAGCGTGTGGCTCGCTGAATCGACCAATCACAGCGCAGTCGATCACCAAGCGACAAATCAGCAATCCTTATATGCGATTGGTCGCTAATACAGCATGCGACTTACCTAACCATCAACATTCTCCACCAGAAAAATACCAAGACGTGTTCTTCGAGCACTGCGCGACCTCCTACCCCAGCAGTTCCCGCTCCACCCAGCTGGCCATTCTCGCGGCCGCCACGCGCGTGGCCGAGCGGCTCGCGGCGCTGGCCGTGCCTATGGACGTCGACAATAGGGACCAGGGCGTTAGAGACAAGGCTGTCGGTACTGTTGTCGGACACGCGGCCACCGTCATCGATTATACGCTGAGTGAGTATGGTGTTGAGGGTGGGAATTGAGTGAGTGTGAAATGAGTGAATGTGAGATTGGTTGGTAAAGAGTCGATCGAGAATGTGACAAAAGAGAGTGAGACACTTTGAGTGAGTATGAGATACGGTAAGAGATCCTGAGTGAGTTCGAGGTGAAATAGGTGTTGTATGGCAACGTAATATAATAACATTCTTTTTAGACATAGGTAGTTTTTATGTTTGTGTTAACAACACTATTGTGTGATCAGATCTCGGTCATCACTGCTTTCTTAATGTTTGTCAACTCGTATCAAAGAAATTGTTTTAATTAAAAATGGTAGTCAAAGTTGAATTTTGTTCTCAGAAAACAGCAACCAAGTGAGGCACAGGAGGGACGCTCTCAATTTAATGGAAATACTCGTCAAGAAGCTAAAAGGTAAGTTTCTGTGAGATCAAAATAATCACAAGGTTGACATTCTCACTGTCATAATATTATGACAAGGAGAAATCGTCCTTGTTGTTTCATTACGTTCAAATGAATATCGATCTTGGGGGTAGACCAATTTCTTGGTCGACTGTACAAGAGACTGGGCAACATTTTTAGATTTTCGTATTTATTTATTTTACTGGTTAAAATATTTACGGTCAATTTCCCGCTAACCTGTAAATGAACTGAATACATTCGCAGGACAAGGTATTAAAAAACGATCTTGTTTCAGACTTGAACAGAACTGAGGAAATTGAAAAACTAAGCAGTATTTACCACGAGTACGCGAAGGACCTGTCCAAGGATTCTTCACACGAAATAAGAGCCAAAGTGGACAACATTAAGGTTCATTTGAAATGAACTGACGCGATACATTATTTATTATAAAGTGAATATAATGCAAAGATGACCTTTTATTTCATGTCTTTTATTTAATCACAAAACGGGTTATAGTATTAATTTTAACACATTAATAATTGCATTACTTAAAAAAAGATAATTTATGAAATTATATTTAACACCCGATACAGAGATTATCACATTAGCATACTTTACATTAATTCCAAATAAAAGTCGGCATTAGCTAAGTTTTGTTTAAATTTTCTAGCCCCGTTATTAAACTATTATTTGCTATTGCACTGAAACTTAACTAAAACAACTGAGCTCATATAAAAATATAATATATTATATACGTTACGAGAAATATCGAATACTTGTCTTTTCCATTTTTACGCAGTTTGTTTGATATCATGCTATCTCAGTTAACTTCAGAGCTCTATGTTTGTTTTTCATAAATACCTAAATAAATTTTGATATTAAATAATTTAAATTACTATTTCCTGTGTGGAGTCGGGATAGAATAACATTTCTACACTTTTTCCGTGGATGTGTTTCCGTGGCTTTAGGCGACAGGCTAGCAACCTGTCACTATACAACCTCTTCCACCTGTTTTCAAACCTAACATTATACTAGAAGTGACTGCGAAGCATGAACTAGTCGTGACCATAGTTTTGTCTATGACACGTTTCGTGTGCTCTGCCTACCCTATCCGGGAACATAGGCGTGATTGTTTGTATACGATTTATTTTGTCACAATGGTGCAAAGCAACCGCACGGTATTTCTCGCAACGTACAAATAAAAACATAGGCAATTAACTAGTTTAAAGATATCAAATATCTATGGCATTTAAATGCTTTAACCAAAATTAATCTAATACGCCAAATTATCCATGTTTGTACATAAAATGGTGCATTCAATTGCTGCCTATAAATACTAACATCTAAATATACATATAATCGCTAAGCGTGGCCTTGATAATCGCGAACCGGGATTGTTGAGCCACTTTGCCACTTACCAATGTTTGTAACTTGGTCGTGTAATACTAATCCAATAGCTAACATCTAGTCGGTCACATCGGTCATTGATTACACGTCTAAATTGCGAACAGTGGCAAGAGGCTCAACGATCCCGGTTCGCGACTGTATATGAAACTAATCATTTATTACAACTTACTTACTTAGTACCGTGGTACCCCAGCGGTTTGACCTGTGGCCTCTCAAGCAGAGGGTCGTGGGTTCGAATCCCTGGCTTGAGGTTTTCGGAACTTTGCGAAATCAAATTCGAAATTTACGTGTTTAGGACGAAGCAATCAATGTTTGTGAAGTTTCTAATCCTGAGAGGCCTGTACCTACGGTGGCACATGCACGGTTTTAGGCTTGTATATGTCGGCGGCCGATCGTAGAATCCGGCAGATCACGAAATTCCTAGGCGTATCACGAAACGCCGCTATTTCATGATATGCCGAAAAGTTGACCAGGCATATCACGATATGCCTGATACACAATACGGCAGATCGATTAACGAAACGCATTCATCGATATTCCTAGCTTTATAGCGGGCACATCGTAAAACAGTTTGTTTCTTGGCCGCTGGCGGCGCTGCATGTTGAACGATATGGCGGCGTTTCATAAAATGCCTAGGAATATCATGATAAAGATTATCTCTTGGAGTATTATGGCTTCATCTACTATTCATTACATAATTATAACAATTATAAGAGCAATGAAATAAGGAATTTTAAATGCTTGAAATTACATTTAATGGATTATTTAAAAGACAGAACATCAAATAATATATAATATTTCATCGATGTATTAGTACACAACTAATTCATTTCATACTTCATTACATTATTTCATTATTTTAAGAAAAATAAAACTAACTCAAGCAAGTAGGTCAGGTTTTTTTATAACCACAAAAACGAAACGGCTGGCAGATATAGGTAGGTTAGGTTAGGTTAAGGTTATTTTTTTTTATGACTACAAAAACGAAATAGGTGGCAGATATAGGTATGATCTGCCTAATGATCTGATCATGATCTGCCTAAACGTCCCTGCCGGGTGTTACTTAGCCAAATCGTGAAAAGCCGGCTTTTCGTGATTTGCCTAGGAATTTCATGATCTGCCTAAACGTCACTAGGAAAATCGTTAAACGGTGAGCTTTGAACGATATGGCGGATGTCGTTCAGCCAAATCATGAAATGGCGGCGTTTCATGATATGCCTAGGAATTTCGTGATCTGCCGAATTCTGCGATCGGCCGCCGACATATATATCGTATGTTATACTATATACAACTATCTATAGAATTCTTATATGTACAGAATTTGTCGTGGTCACATGCCATAAGAAAAAGTGAGTCGTGCCAGATTCTAATAACTATAAATTAAGTCAATCTCTGTACTAACAAACGTTCTCATCGTCATATGTGTATTACGAAATTCGGACCCCGCTCATAGCGCCTACCAGTGAAACTCGCGTTTCGGAGTAACAGCCGTCAGTATGGTGATTGCTAGTCTTTTTACTAGTCATAGTATTTAGTTCTGCCCTGATAACCCTGTAGAACCGTATCTCAATGAGCCATTGCTGTCACTGTCTATTTTTTAAATGATGGTTGTGACAGGGTCCTACTCAGTTTACTTAACAAGCTATACAAACAATACTTTACTTGTTAGTCGTGTAATACCTAGTTTAAAACGACAATTACACTGAGTCATTCACCTAATACGATCGCGGCACGAATTCTAAACTACTTCGGTCAACGAACGTCGTTCTTACACTAAACTGTCCGCCGACCGCTGTCACCTAGTCAGGCTGTGACAGCTCCCGCTTGCCGAATGCATGTAGCATGCGTCGAACGAATAAGTGCGATTGTCGCTTGAAACATAATGTAATTATACTAATTATATACATGTACTATACACAATGAGTCTAGACAATACTAGATAAGCTAATTAGAAGCCACAGAAACGTAGTATGATTCTAAGCACAAAATGAGGTTTATTAATTTAGTCGCTCTTTTAATTGACAAGTGAAATATTTGATGCTAGGTTTACACGGGCTTAGTACTTGTCATTAGTGTAGGTGGTTAGGGACTTATATGCGCAGTGACAAGTGGCAAGTAACCGTCTACACAGTGGTGTTAGAGAATAGTATTAGTAACAAAACACTTCGGCAGCTTTGACTAGGTAATCTACTAATCCCTAATCAAATAGCACTCGACAAGTGACAAGTATTAGTAGATTTTTACCTGGGGTGGGTGCTTGTCGCTTAGTAAATAGGAACGGCTTCTAATCACTTGCACTTGCAGTTGCACTAATACTAAGCACTTATACAACATGTTTACACACCTGTGACAAGTGTAAGTGGCAAGTACTAAGCATTAGCTACTAACCCCGTGTAAACCCGGCATAACATCTGTTCCTATCATAGTGCTTTATTGACAGTTCTCAATCTTATCTTTGTCTTTAATAGTATACAGGATGGAAAAAAATGGGTCTGTGAAGGCAACAAACCAAGTATTTTACTTTATTTTTTAATAATTATAGGTGCACATTTTTTTGTCGTCTTCTAATTTCACGGTTCTCTTTAAATATGATATGCAATATTGGCTACCGACATTTCATTTGCATTAAATGTATCGATTGATGCCATAAAAACACCAGCTGGCTTTTTTTTTTTACTATTATCTGTTAATAATAAAAATGTTGCCATTAAGTTGAAAAACTATCTTAAAGATTTAAGCTTCCAGGGGCTATAGATTTTTCCAACTGTTTAGTTCTTGGCCACGCATGACAGAAACTTCTGGATCTAGTGATCATTAATGACCAGTCAGGGCTATAATTATAACTGAGCCTAAATTTGCAGGACCCAGTTTTTGACAACATCGGAAGGTCACAGGTGTCTTAAAATAGTTGTATTGGTACGAAATCCCGCGCATAACTGCGAGTACACACATTGATTCTGTACCTAACGGTTTTCATTACATTTTTGAATTAGGAATTACATTATGACGTTGTTACCTCAACGGATCAGTTAATTCTACACATGGTCGAAAACTATTCTCTTTCTAATGTTAGCTGTTGGAACGAGACAGTATGGCGGCCGCCTATTGCGTTAATTTTTTTTAGAAAGTCAATGGCAAAGTGACCTTCAGATTTGTTTTTTTTTTTCTAAAAAGAGTACAACTTTGTTTCAGTTGATATCCGTATATTACACCTAAAATTAACACGAATATATTAAACATATGTATAATCATAATTTATCTCGTTAGAACTATGATAATGGACAAAAGCAAGTACTTTTTTGTACATAAAATAATCTCTTACCTACTTAAGCTTCCTACACGAAATCAGTACAACCGATGCGATACTGTTGGTTAATTGTACAGTCGAGTTCATTAATATATGAGCAAAACTGAGGGTTCAAAAACATCTGTACACCTTTATGACATTGACAATAAGGTGCAAAAGTTTACATATTTGACATTTGTCTGCTCATATATTTATGAACTCGACTGTACATTACTTATCACGAGTTTTTATAAAGGAATGGTTAACAGCAAAGTTGTATTAATACCTGTGAGTGTACACAGATTATGTCGCATACTTAACATTACAATGGGTAAAGGGATTCCTCACATACCGAACCGCAATCAGCAATAGCACACAGAAAATAGTTATTTTTGGCATAAGTGCGGAAAATGAGCTTGAACACAAAAAAATTGCCAGAAAATTAGGTGCGAATATTTTGAATGTATGTAATTTTAAACCTAAAATTCAACAAAAATGGAAATTAACATACAAAAATAATGCGAAATCATCCTTGCATTAGGTACAACAGAAGCTATTCAGTATGCTTTCAACTAAAACAACGATGCGAATAATCGATCCTCAAAATATTCGCGTCTGATTTTCTAGCACCCTGTAGGTATATTACAGAAATTAAACGCTATTGCGGATTCTAGACAAGTGTGAGGAGACCCTAAGTCAAGTTTACATTAAGGGCCGTTACAGACTAGATATCTGAATGGTTAATGTAATGAAAACAGTCATGAATCGATAACGATTTCGTTGACGTTAACGCGAAGAAGCGCCTCCAAGCGGCACATTTGCACAACTGCGGCGGTACACAGTTTTCATACAATTCGCGTTAATACACAACCGAAATCGTTTCTCGACTGACTTCATTACACTAGACGCTCACATGCAACGGTTACAGTAACAGTTCGCTAGCAAACAACAGCAACTCTCCTTTACAAAAACCCAACCCCGCCGAATCAGACGTCATCAAACAGGCCGCGAGGGGGCGCGCTCAACCTATCCCTTCTTCGTTCTTCAAACTCCGACTCAATCGCCGGTAGGGTGCTATCCCCGAACCTGTGATCTATCTCGTCTTCTAAAGATAGCGTTGGCCGGTTGTAGGGGAGCTCTGCCCGCTGGTAGGCAGAGACTGGTTGGGAGCGCTCAGGGCTCGGCTGTACGTAGTAGTCTGAGTCCACATCGTGTAGGAGCCCGGTGTGGGCTGAAACGTGGGCACATGCACAATAACCGGTAAAAGAGAGGTCTGTGAGTCGGAAGTGTTAGTCACGGCGCGTGTTAGTAATGTATAAAAAAAAGTTTTCATTTGAAAAAAAAAAAGATTCATGAGAGCTTTCAATATATATAAATAGTCTCAAAATTTTGACACGAAATACCCTCACCCCTATATCTTTTTTTTTAAAGGTAACGGATTTATCTTCTTAATTTGTGACAAAACAATTACACAAAACATGTAGCTCCTTCCACAGGATTGTAGATAAGTACTGAAATATATTAATGAACTTGGCAGTACATGCTTCCGTGTCTAGATCACTAGTCTTTACAATAATATCTGCCGCGTCTAGGTTTCGAACCTTAGACCTGTTGGTTTAGCACAGCAACAAGTGCGACTCATTTGAGCGGGATAGACTACTTGTCTCTTTCTGACGTCTCTAGTTAGACAGTGACGGGTATAGTCTATCTCACGCGTAACTACTCGTGCCCTGTCGTGCTAAACCGGCTGATGCCACAGTCAAGTACCTACTTGGATATATTATGCTCGCTTCAAGTGAGACCTTGGCTCTTGTCAGTGATTTTTTTTTCTGTTCTAATTTACATTTACTGCAATTTTAACTCAATAACCTTAGCTTTTTGATACATGCAAAAAGTCAAATTTATCAAAAACCAAATAAATCCAAAAGGTGTAATCCATAATTTAGTTTGACTTTGCACGAAAATTTTCAAGTTTTATGCGTTGATTCCAATCCTAGTGTTTTAAAGCGTGTACACAAATTAGTCAACAATAAGTGAAAGTATAGTGCATATGTGGATGACATTGTAGTGCCAGAGTAGCCGCCACCATTCAAGGTATTAACGATTCCAAATACCAAGTGTATAGTGCGTGAGTACTAAGAAATACTTAAGAAATACTTCGAGTATCAATGTAGCTTGTTACAAACCTACTTAAAAATGATACTTAAAATATTTTCAATGACTCGAAATATATTCTAAGTGTTCTCGAATAATAAGTGTAGGATATAACCCAGAGCAGATATTACCTCCATCGTTGGTTTCGCGCTTGCTGCGGTAGGTAGAGTAGCGCTCGCTGAAGTCGCGGCGCCGCGACAGAGACTCCTCGGCGCGCTGCCGCTTGCGCTTCTCTGCACAAAGACATTTACAACGTTATTATTTGTTTGCGTTGTACGAGAGTACACTTAGTTTTGACACTTGTCTAGAATTCAGGACAGCAGTCCTTCGAGCCCTGATTTACGATACAGTTAATTATAAATTTATAACTAATTAGCTCGAATACATTAATCATATCAAGTTAGGTAAATGTGTTGATTTCATTTAATGGTATAGGATTTTGAGAAAAGCCTTAGAATCACGAGCGACCTCGTACGACCGCCGTACCTCTATCAAGTGCTCCTAGCTACCCTCTCAACTGATCTCGCTTGACGATCTCCCGACCCTCATCAGTTTTAGTGTCACGGTCGACCCTATACAGTTACCAGCATTGCTATCTGCCATGACGGCGCGTGCAAAAATATCTGTTATTTCCTACTGCCCCTAGTAATAGAGTCGTACCAAATGTTTTTTGCAGCCTTATTAGAATTTGATGCCGGTGATTCCTCTGGTGGTACCTTGATCAAGTGCTTGCTTCCCTTCCGACTGACCTCGCTTGATGATCTTCCGACCTTCGTCAGTCTTAGAATCACGGGCGACATCTGCACCTCTATCAAGTGCTAAATACCTTCATAACTGACCTCGCTTCACAATCTCCCGATCCTCGTTGACTTTATTCCATGGTGTAGGATTTTCAGCAGTCTTAGAATCAAGTGCCGACTGACCTCTCTTCACAATCTCCCGGCCCTCGTCCACCAGATCAGTAGTCAGCTCATCATCTCCCACGAACTGCTGGAAGCCGCACAGCAACAGCAGCCGGCTGCCCAGCGAGAGGTACGTCTACTTACAGGCTACCCTCCTTACAGTGCTGACTTCGCTTGACGATCTCCCGATCCTCGTTTGTTATTTTTAGCAAAGTCTTAGAATCACGAGCGACAACCATACCTTCATCAGGTGCTCCTAGCTACCCTCCTTACTGCACTAACTTCACTTTACGATCTCCCGGCCTTCGTCAGAGTTTTAGGATCACGCGCGACCTCATATAGTCACCAGCATTAATATCTGCCACGACGAAGCGTGCAAAAATATCTGTTATTTCCTACTGCCCCTAGTAATAGAGTCGTACCAAATGTTTTTTGCAGCCTTATTAGAATTTGGTGCTGGTGACTCCTCTGGTGGTACCTTGATCAAGTGCTTGCTTCCCTTCCGACTGACCTCGCTTGATGATCTTCCGACCTTCGTCAGTCTTAGAATCGGGCGACTTCTGCACCTCTATCAAGAGCTCCTTGCTACCCTCCTAACTGACCTCTCTTCACGATCTCCCGACTCTCATTGATTTTACCTAATGGTGTAGGATTTTAGCAGTCTCAGGATCACGGGCGACCACTTTACCCCAATCAAGTGCCAGCTCCAACTAACCTCTCTTAACAATCTCCCGTCCCTCGTCCACCAGGTCGGTAGTCAGCTCATCGTCCCCCACGAACTGCTGGAAGCCGCACAGCGACAGCAGCCGGCTGCCCAGCGAGAGGTACGTCTACTTACAGGCTATTACAGTGCTGATTTCGCTTGATGATCTCCCGATCCTTGTTGGTTATTTTTAGCATAGTCTTAAAATCACGACCGACCACCATACATTCATCAGGTGCTTCTAGCTACCCTCCTAACTGCACTAACTTCATTTTACGATCTCCCGGCCTTCGTCAGACTTTTAGGATCACGGTCGACCTTACACAGTCACCAGCATTACTATCTGCCACGATGGAGTGTGCAAAAGTATCTGACATGTCCTACTGCCCCTAGTAATAGTCGTATCAGATGTTTTAGCAGCCTTATTAGATATTGATACTGGTAACTCCTCAGGTGATACCTCTATCAAGTGCTGGTTTCCCTTCCAATTGACCTCTTTCACAATCTCCTGATCCTCGTCGATTTTACCTAATGATGTAGGATTTTAGCAGTCTTAGGATCACGGGCGACCACTTTACCCCTATTAAGTGCCAGCTCCAACTGACCTCTCTTGACGATCTCCCGTCCCTCGTCCACCAGGTCAGTAGTCAGCTCATCGTCTCCCACGAACTGCTGGAAGCCACACAGCGACAGCAGCCGGCTGCCCAGCGAGAGGTACGTGGCCGCGCAGAGCAGCACCACCAGCATGGGGAAGTAGATGTTGAAGCCTTCCGCTATTATGCCCAGGACGTCCATATGCCCCATAATCTGTAACAAGAAAACAGTGATCTTTATTAAGACCCTTCTGAACAGACAATATTTTTCTGCAATTTATGGCCGGCATCTATTGCCACCTTGCTCTTTCTTCGCACACGAAAGCAGGATGCAGTAAAATGTGGCCCGTTTAGAAGGGCCCTTAGGCAATCAAGTACATCAATACATCATAACGTCACGCCTCTTTCCCACAGGGGCAGAGCACAACTTTGTTCCACTCGCTACGACCCTGGCATACCTCTTTTGGTTCATCCACATTCATTAATCTCCTCATACGTGATCGTCGGTTTCGGGTACTCTTGACCTGACCTGTTTCTAAAACGTCGCGATTTGGTCACGGAACGTCCGTCTAGGTCTTCCCCTCCCAATACACTCATTCACACTTCCAGTACAAATCTGTTTGGTCAATCTTTTTTCATCCATCCTCTCTACATGACCAAACCAGCTAAGCATACTTTTTTGTATCCTAGTCAATATATCTATTTACACACCAGCTCGTTCCGTTATCACACCTGATAATACACCTTCCATACGTCTTAACGCTCTCACTTCTACCGCATTTATTCTACTTTTATCCCTCGTTTGCCATACCCAACTTTCACTACCGTACATTAGTGTTGGAACGAGCACCTCTCTGTGGACTGCCAGACGCGCCTTTTTCGACACATTGTCACTGCTCACAAAGGCACGCAGCGCTTCATTGACCATGTTTCCTGCATTTACTCTTCTTTCAATATCAGTTTCACACTTCCTATCTTTAGCAATAAACAAGTAGCTGTGATTAAATAATAAACTGACAGCAGACATAAACTCGCAATTTTTTTCCAAGGACGAGGTTTGAATCACGACCCAGATTTCACCCCTGTATTTATACCATGTGTGCCGTAAGGTACCAGGTTAGAATAGCACTTCCCCCTTTTTTCCCGTGGGTGTCGTAAGAGTCGACTCTGGGAAAGGGTTAGTGTATTGTGGGCGATGGGCTAGCAACCTGTCACTGCAATATCACGTTTAATCATCTGGTTACCCTGAAATTGCTAAACGTGGCACTGGATTTTTGAATTCATGTGCTCTGCCTACCCCTCTTGGGAATACAGGCGTGAGAATATGTATGTATGTATTTATACCATACCTGCGTGTAGTAAGTCTCCAGCACGTACTCCTTGATGACGTGGGAATCCATGTGGACCAGACTGAGGAAGTTCAGGCACATGGCCGGTGTCAGCCGGCAGACCATCATGCCAGAGAATATCAGGCTGTACTCGTTCGTCTGGTGGTGAGGGGCCAGGTAGTAGAGGTTGAGAAGGCGGATCTTGAGCACGGTGGAGTAGGCGCAGTAGAACATGTAGGCGATTATTATTGTGGACACCGACTGGAACAATGGAACAATGTGTTAAAGAAATTAAAAAATATTTTTTTTTGCATGGGTAAATAATTACATTAAGGGGATAGGAGTCGCGCCACTTCTCCATACAAACGCAGTCCCCTGTTTTCTCCGTGAATAATGACATTAGAGCAAAAAAAAATTTTTCATTAAATTTGTATCTGTTTTGGCTATGCCCCTATGATTTGCTTTTATCGATTTTCTATTTTTTATTTTATTTAGAATATCGATAAAAGCAAATCATAGGGGCATAGCCACAACAAATACAAATATAATGTACAAACAATTTTGCTCTAATGTCATTATTCACGGAGAAAACAGGGGACTACGTTTGTATGGAGAAGTGGTGCGACTCCTATCCTCTTAAGTATTTATTTTTATAGCGGCAACAGATATGCATAAAATCTGTGATAATTTCAATAGTCTAGCTAGTTAGTACGGTTTGTAAGATAGAGCCTAGTGCCAGACAGATGGAAAACCTTAAAAAAATGACCTGAAAAAAATCATTCCGTTACTTTTTAGGGTTCCGTACCCAAAGGGTAAAAACGGGACCCTATTACTGAGACTTCGCTGTCTGTCCGTCTGTCCGTCCGTCCGTCTGTCTGTCACCAGGCTGTATCTCACGAACCATGAGAGCTAGAGAGTTGAAATTTTCACAAATGATGTATTTCTGTTGCCGCTATAACAACAAATACTAAAATTAAAATAATTATAATAATTAAGGGGGGCTCCCATACAAAAAACGTGTTTTTTTTTGCTATTTTGGATCTATTTAAATAACTGTAACAGGTAAATACTTGAAATGCTCACAGAATATTTAATTAATTATTTACTTAAAAAGGAAATAATTAAAATAAAATAAAATTAGTATTTAAGGGGGGCTCCCATACAAAAAACCTATATTTTTCCAGTTTGTTTTTTTGTTGTTTTGGGTCTATTTAAATAATTGTAACAGCTAAATACTTGAAATGCTCACAGAATGTTTAATTAAATATTTACTTTAAAAATAAATAATTGAATAAAAATAAAATTAATATTTAAGGGGGGCTCTCATACAAAAATTCTGAATTTTTGCAGTTTTTGGTACGGAACCCTTCGTGCGCGAGTCCGACTCGCACTTGGCAGGTTTATTTTTCTATACATTTTAATCTGTATGAAAAACTGGGCATAAGTTTTTTCAAATTGTAAATTGTGGTATAAAACGGCCCATAACCTAAGAAAATAACCTTAATAACTAGCTGTACAAAAAAAAAACACTCACCACAATAGCAGCATAGTTGTAGGTGTACTTAGCAGCGATGACGATGTTAGCGAATATGGACAGCACGGGTTGTTTGCTGAAGAATGTCATCTCCGACCACACCACGGCCACAGACATTATGCCTGTGATGACTGCCATGGTCTTGAGGAAGTACTGCTTCAGGAGACACTCCCAGTACCACTCTGAAATAAGTTAAGTTAAAATAATTTTAATTATAAAATTAACATTGAGTTGTCAGTTTCTCTGTTGAGTTGCTTTGCTCTATTTGGGCGGCGGTAAGGCGGGACTCAAAAGTCAACGGGTGGCGGTGCGGCGGGACTCGAAAGTCAACGGGCGATGGTAAGGAGGGATTCAAAAGTCAACGGGTGGCAGTAAGGCGGGACTTGAAAAGTTAACGGGCGGCGGTAAGGTGAGACTCAAAAGTCAACGGGAGACGGTAAGCCAGGACTCTAAAAGTTGGGAGGCGGTAAGGCGGGACTGAAAAGTTAATGGGACGTGGTAAGGCTTGGACTAAAAGACATCAGACGGCGGTGGAGCGAGACTCAAAGAGACCGGGTGGCGGTGGGATGGCACCAAAGAGATCGGATGTAGGTGGGTAGCGACTCAGGTCAGCGATTGGCGGTGGGGCGGGACCCAAAGACTACGGAAGACGATGGGGCTAAACTCAAAGATACTACACTGTTGGGGCGACACTCAAAGTCATCTCACACTGTTGGGGCGACACTCAAAGTCACACCACACTGTTGGGACGACACTCAAAGTCACACCACACTGTTGGGGCGACACTCAAACTCACCCCACACTGTTGGGGCGACACTCAAACTCACCCCACACTGTTGGGGCGACACTCAAACTCACCCCACACTGTTGGGGCAAGACTCAAACTCACTTACCCAGTGTAGGCGGGTATAGTATCCTCAGCGGGCGCGCCCTCGGCCGCGGGAAGGTGTGCTGGAAGCGGCGCTCAGGCGAGCGCGAGTTGGCCGCGACATCTTCCAAGTGGAACACACGTTCTAAAGTGATGCCCCATTGCGTCTCCGTGCGTTGGTGCACGTGGAGGGCTTTTATCATCTGCCGACGACGATTTAACATTAAATAGTGTAGACGACAAAAATAAAACGGTGAATCGGACCTGCGCACAAAGGGTTCCGTGCCATTGGCTAGGTAAATGAAATGAAAATATAGCAACAACAGAAATAATATCATCTGTGAAAATTTCAATTGCCTAGCTCCTACGGTTTTTGAGATACAGTTTTGTGACAGAGACAGATGGACAGCGGACTCTCAGTAATTTGACCCTTAGAATCTTTGAAAACATTGAAATACCACAGATGAAAAGTAATTCAATCATGAAATCGAACATAAAAAAATTACCGTCACAAAATCAACACTGTAATTACAATTGAACTTAAAAAGTATTTTTAATGGAATCTAACAAAAGAAAAGATTGTTACAAAATCAACAATATCAACATCGAGCGAGCGACCCAAGACGCGACATGAACACATTCGCATTCGCAAATCATTATGATTTGATGCGACTGTTAAATAATTTTAAACAAAAAAAAAACGACACAATAGTAACATACACAAAAAGTCCGTCGCGGATAGTCTGTCGTCTGCGCAGGGCCTAATGGGCAGCGTAGACGACAGACTTTTTGTGCGATCAAGTCTGCGGCGCACAAAAAGTCCGCGAGGATTGTATGCATTGTGCGCCGGACTTTTTACCGTCGTGTGCGTTGCTGCATATAATTCCGTAGGTTCTATTTTCAGAGTAAAAAGTCCGTCGCGGATAGTCTCATCAACACTAACATACCTTCTTGTGCAGGTTGACGAGCGACTTATGCGATGGCGGTTGTGGGTTCTGCGGAGGAGCGCGGGCGGCGAGGCGCTCGCGCAGCGCCGGGGGGAGCTTCTGGATTATTGTGTCCAATGGCCGCCATTGCGGGTGCGACGGGCCTAGCGCTGCTGACATCGCGCATAGACTCTGTACACAAACATTTGAACGTCAAGGTGAACTAACCCCCGGTTGCGGAGCGAGGAGAAATTTGAGCGTTGTTCCGCTGTTATTTATCTCTGTCGCACACTCTATATTGCCCTCACGCTCGCGCAGTGCTCAAGTGCGTGCGACAGAGATAGATACCAGCGGGTCAACGGTTGAATTTTGGTGTGCTCTGCGACCGGGTTTTAGCAGAAAGGATATAATTAAATAAAATGAGCTACTAGGTGTCAAAAAAATGTGACTTATGTCAGTTCATTATGCGTCAGTTATGGGTTGGATCGTTTTTACCGCAAGTCACTTTTATAAATTATGTGTAATAAACGTGTGGATCTTGTCATTTCAATGTCATGATCATGATGCTTATTAGCTGGTTCCAGTTTGCGAAACTATGACCATTTGTACAAAACGCTACATTTGTCAAAACCATTGACTGTTTCATATTTTGTGGCAGCCTTTTAGAGTTAAAGTTGGGAAGTATAATAGTGACAAGTTGCTAGCCTGCTATCTAAAATATACTTGAAGCTGACCTTATCTGTCTCTTACGACATCCACGGAAGAAATGAAGATTACCCTTTTACCTAACATAATTCCTATTGGTACACCTTAATTTTTAGAACAACTCTTATCAATAAAATTACTGCCACTTGGCTATATCTTAAGCAATCACTTTATCTTTGCTATACTAAAGCAATCAGAAATCAAAAACACTCACATCCAATATATCATCCATGTTCTCCTCCGCCTCACACTTGTCCGTACTCAGCTTAGCAATCCTAAAGTATGTGTACGTCAGAGTATAATTCTTCTTAGAATTATTCCACAGATTCCTTGGAACTTCTACCAGAGCGTACCCCAGTAGCAGAATAAGGAGGAACAACCCCCAAGTATTACTAGCTGATGATGCAATCGCTTTAATCTTCGCCCAATCCAAGTACACTCCGGGTTTAAGGGCTATGTAGATGAGGAGTATTCCACAGATGGTTAGGTATGAACCGTAGTAGATTGCATTGTCCACTAAAGCGGATTTGAGCTTTCCTTTCACGTCAAAGTCGCCGGCTTTGCTGTATGATTGCATCATGGGCATGATTAACCTGATAGAAATGGAAATTAATTAGAAAAATAATTGTATTGTTGTCTAAGTTAGATATTCTAAGCACTATTGCTGTTGATGCTTCTGTCAGTCCATAAAAAATTTAGAAAACTTGAAAAGTAACACGACGTGGCGTCACGAAAACGCATAAATGCATCAGTGGCAGTGAGGTTAAGGCCATGTAGTATTAATAACGGTAACATTACCAAGTCAAACATTGTGATGTCCAGTACACAACCCGCCACAGGTTCGGGAACACACTGTCATCCACGAAGCTCCATGGCTTCTGGCACTTGGGCACCACTGGTGTCGGCGTGACGTTGTGGAGGGGAGACGTGGTCGGCGCCACTGTTGTTGTGGTGCTGTTGTCCAGCATGCATTGCCGGTAGACAGTCTGCAAGCAACAAGTTTTGAAGGAGTGAGAAACACTAAGTCTTGTGTATAGTACATTTGCTATTTAACAGACCTACTCTCACATACACATACATACATATTCTCACGCCTGTATTCCCATGAGGGGTAGGCAGAGCACATGAATTCAAAAATCTAGTGCCACATTTAGCAATTTCAGGGTACACAGATGGTTAAACGTGATATTGCAGTGACAGGTTGATAGCCTATCGCCCACAATACACTAACCCTTTTCCAGAGTCAATTCTTACGACACCCACAGGAAGAAAGGGGGTCGCGCTATACACGGGAACTCTCACATATCATGGCTTATAGTACCAAGTGAGGTAGGCAAAAAGAAACGTCACATAATACAAAACCATGATCATTTCACAATTCATGGCCACTGTTAAAATAATATTTAAGCTCCAAACACAAGGCCAGTGGGGTGCAGTAGTGTCATAGTATTGGTAGTGATGTACAAAATCGAATAAAGGAGCTCACAATTCGCACCAGCAGGGAAATTGGGGTACTTAAACTTGAAAATTGCAAGATAGGGAGGTCCTAAATTGGGTATTTAAAATCAGGTCTTAGGAAGGCAATAGCAAAATTTGCTAGTTTATTTGAATTATAAATGAACATTTAAAAAAATGTTGTTCGTCAAACCTTTCAATCACTAATTAGTTCATAAAAAAATTGTTTAATGAGTTATTAGATCTATCAAGAAATAATGGTCTTTCATCATCAGCCTATATACGTCCCACTGCAGGGCACAGGCCTCCTCTCAGCATGAGAGGGCTTGGGCTATAGTTCCCACGCGGGCCCAGTGCGGATTGGGAACTTCACACACAACGTTGAATTACTTCGTCGCAGTGTGTAAGGTTTCCTCACGATGTTTTCCTTCACCGAATAGCTCGTGGTAAATATCAAATTGGACATCGCACATAAATTCTGAAAAATTCAGAGGTGCGAGCCCGGGGTTTGAACCCGCGACCCTCTGCTTGAGAGGCCACAGGTTGAACCGCTGGGCTACCATAATGATCTTTAGAAAAGCATAATTATAAATTTGTTGTTTTTGTTTTTTTTGTATTTAGATTTAGGTATGTTTCAGGCAACAGGCTAGCAACTTGTCTCTGTTGTACACCTTTCATCCATGTTTAAACCTAACCTTAAACTAAATATCGCAACAAAGTGTGAAATACTTTACAACTATGTAATATTTTGTATGGTCTACACCATTATGGAATACAGGTGTGCTGTATTTTATGAGCATATGATTTCACACTTTAGGATGACATATTTGATCAGTGGCCAGTACATGTTTATCTCGGTAAAACCATTTCCACTTCTAAAAGTATCATAATTGTACTTAAGTACTATTTAGCATTTTCAAGACCATTAATAGAAATGTGCAGGAATTTTCCCAAGATAATGATAAGTTTGATAAGTACACTCATTACTGATATTAAGTAACAAAAGCAGAGCAAATAAAACTGACTCATTTTTTCAACAATAGTCCATTGTAATGTAAGACCATGATGGCCCGAGAGCCCAGTGGTTAGAGAATGTGACTGAGAAGGTTGATTTCCAGTCAAGGCAGATATTTTTATGAAGAATACAAATGTTTGGTCTTGAGTTCTGGATGTTTATTTATGTAAGTGAATTTATCTGTTGCCTAAATGTATGCTTAGACAGGCATTCAATTCAATTACCCAATTTGGGATTAGGTGGTAGATATTGATTGACAACTTAGGCAAGGTTTTTACAATATTTTAACAAAAGTATTAAAAAGTTACAATATAATCAGATACTATAAAAACCAAACTTGGGGCACCTCTGATAGCAGCACAAGACTCAAGCTACCGATGGTTAGAGCTGCAGACTGAGGAACCTTCTGCATTATTATGCAAACAAGTAATACTCACCGAAGACACATCCAACGGCAATATGAACATAATAACAAACGAAAAGTACCAAGCCGTTAGCACGGCCACTGTCACTATTACATGATTCCTGTACACATCACCGTATCTGTACAGTAGCGTAGCTGCCAGTATAAACGCCGATATAATCTCTATCACGAACAGTGTATAAGCCATTTTGAAGTTACTATCTTCTAGGACTTCTAGGTCTTAGTTGTTCTTGGCTGCTGCCGCAGTTTTCTGCCTCTCTTTCCAAACGCGTGCCGCCTCGTGCTGTAGCTGCTCGAAGCGTACTTGTGTCGTCGACTTCAAGGGTAACAGTATAGGCCGCTCAATCTCGTACTCCGTAGGGCATTCTTCATAAAACAAGATACCTGTATCAGGCAGTATCGGATCGAATTCTATGCTCCTGTCCTCGGGCTTGGCGTCAGACATTTTAGACGCGCGTTGAAGTTAATGACATTGTCGGTGGTGGGCTTTAACAGAATCTACGTGAAAATATGCGATTTTGTCGTATAAACTCCAATATTTTGATAACAAGACAAAAAACTGGGTCGTGTTGTGAGAATCGCTGAATGACGTTCACGTTCACAGCACATACTTCACTTTACATCACGTCGCAAGTTCAAGGAGACAGCTAGCAGACTCGAATATGTCTATTACTTTATTATGGAAGCGCTGAAATCGCTTACGTAACGCTTGACAGCGAAATAATTCTTGAAACGTTCTCAGAAAACGTATGCGTGCGTTTCGTTTCGTCTGTGTTCTAAATTATTAGTTGGATTTAGACAACGTCGATGCACGATGACTAGACCCTAAGAATTTAGTACTGTCAATGAAGGATAGATGGCAATGTTGCAGACTGTTGTAATATTATCAAATGATTGGTCAGGACTTTGGCTTCA